>DWON01004170.1:0-16691 GCA_018251015.1 Phocides pigmalion okeechobee | reverse complement strand
GGACGTGGTTGTCCATGGGCTGCAGTGACCACTTAACACCAGGTGGCCTGCATGTCCGTTTCTTACTCTTTCGCAATTAAATATATATAGTAACTGTCTACCCAGCCCAGCTTCGCTCGGGTAATAGAGTTCTAATAGAGCTCGGCTTATAAAGTATTTACGTACATTATTTATCATTCATATGTGCTTTCAATCATTACCTAGTTACAAATAAATATTAATTACGATTATATTTTGAATTTAACTATTTAATACCAAAACACCAAAACCTTCCGCAGGATCATCACATTAACTGTTGTTGAAAACTGCGAGAAAATCCGTCCAATGATTTTTGAGTTTATCATGAACAGACAGACAGACGCGACGGGGAACTACGTTTTATAATATTTAGAAATAATGAGTAATAACTTTCAAAACTAATTACAAAAAAAAACCTAACCTGAACAATCTAAAGGGAGTCCCCATGTTGCATGGTTCCAAGAACACTAATTGCATTCCCGCGCTGGATAGCAATCGCAATTATCTGCGCGAGATATGAACCAGCCAACTTTCTGCCAATTATGCAGATTTCCAAATTTAATTTCAATTTATAAGTTATTTACATACCCTTAATGAATGTGGAAGTTACAAAGTAAATTAAGTTTATTTTACTACTAGTTTTTACCCGCGGCCTCACTCGAGTTAACGTCATTAAATAGATATCACGTTCATTGAAGCGAATAAGCAATAAAACAATAAACCTACCTAACCTCGGAAACAGTGAAATCATTTTAGTATTGCTTATCAGTGACACAACAAAATAACACGAAATATACAAAAAATCAAGACAGCTGAAGCTATAGTCTATAAGATAACAATTTGAATGTTTTGAAGTTGCTATATTTTGTCTTTTTTTTTTTTAATTTTTGAGTATTTTTGGCGTGAAACGTAACAAACAACATTCACATTTATAATATTAGTATGGATGTAACGGGTACTCTTAATTAACGATTTAATTTATTTTAAGTGATGAATTAGTTGAGTTGTGTTTGGCTGTGACCACGATCCATACGATTAGTTCAAAAAATCGATAGTTTAAAATCGTTAATCGTTATAATTTATTAAATAATAATAATAATAAGAATAATAATAAAATTTTATTGCATTTAAATTACACAGAAAAACATAAATTGAAAGTAACAACTTATAATTATTATAGGGCAATAGGATGTGACTCAGCTTTTGCTTTGATTGTAATCTTGTACAGCGCTGATTTTCAGTCACACCCTTCTCCTTAAGGTGTTAGACGGGAGAAAGAGTGTCAGGTTCCCCAATTAACGGGACATAATTTTAATGATTTCGACGAAAACAAGAAATTAAAAAGCATAAAAAAAAATATCAATAAAAGAAAATAAATCAAATAACTTTAACCCTTGCGTGCATGTATGTGTGTGTGTGAGCGTGTTCGTGTATTTTTGTGTGTGAGTAAGTCAGTGAGTTCATGTGTTACTCCTAATTACGAAATATTACATGGAAATATAATTCCGGGATAATATTAGTTTAAATTCGTAAAATCATCGACTTAGTCAAAAGAGCGTTTGACGAAATGCAAAAAATCCCCGCGGATGTAAATCTTAGTCTCTTTTAAATATGTCATAGTGCTGGCTACGTTTAGAAAAGAGGTCATCTTAGTTTTAAGAGTAGCAACGTGTCTATGTACGACTTCAAATGGAATTTCAGTCCTGTTTACAGCAACTACTTAACATCAGTTGACCTGCCAGTACCCTAGTCATCTGTACAAATATATAAAATTGGAGTGTGTGTGGAGTTTAAAGGTGGTAGAACCATTAAAGCTCGCTCGGGGCGGTATCACCGCCACCCTCATAACCCGCCGTAACGCAACGTATTCTTCATGTATTGTGTTTCGGTTGGGGAAGTGTGGTTGCCGGATACACGTTATTAGAGGTGACCATCTTAGTCCTCAAGAGTAGGAACGCATCCACGTCCATCCTTAAATAGATATTCTGTTCCATTTGAGATTGGACGAAGTTGTCCATGGGCTGCAGTGACTACTTAACATCAGGTGGCCTGCATGCTCGTTTCTTACTCTTTCATTATAAAAAAGTGTCTGTCTGTCTTTCTGTTTGTTCGTTCCGGCTAATCTCTGGACTGACTGGATTGATTTTGAAGGAGCTTTCAGTAGCTAGATAGCTAGCTAGATAGCTGATGATTTTTGTTGTAATATTCCGAACGAAGTCGCGAGCACAGCTAGTCTCAAATAAAAAAATCCTAATTTCACAGTACAGTTTAAGAAAGAGCCAAAACACAATACGATATGACCTACCAACATTTTAAATTACATTGCGACACGATGCGACGTCGTGTCGTGGTGTCGTACGTCATCGTTGTCATCGTCTTTATCGTCTAGGCTTGTTTCGTCAATTTTCACGGCACGACGTCGTGCAATAGATGACTTTTTTATATGAGAAGAGTAGCAAACGAGCATACAAACAACTTAAAGTTAAGTAGTCGCAGCCCATAGACATCCACGTACAACCTCAAACACGACTGAAATCCTATGTGAGTTCGAACGTAGATACCTCAAAGTGTAGCCGGCAACAGCACCTCTCCAACCGAAACACAAGTACTGGTTTACGGCGGATTATGAGGGCGGCGGTGGTACATCCCCGAACGAACTATAGTTCTCCCACTCTCACTTAATTGTATTACGACATAGAAGACGGCCATCACTATAAAACTCAAACACAAAATTGAGTAACTTTATACAAATTTAATCAAATACGTAATCTAGAACAATTTCACGAACTTCTTGAATTTATTCTTAGAAAATACAATTTGTATATAAATTGTGTAAAGGAGCTTTCAGTCCTGCTCCAATCCTCAATTCATTAGAATAACAATGAAGTCAGTCTATTTGTAGATGAAACTATATTTAAACACCTTTTGAAATTGTACTTAGCGAGCGACGAGACATTAATACAAGTGCAAAAGTTGGACAAATAAAAATAATAGTTAAAAAAACTAAAAAACAAAAAAGTATAAATAAGAAAAAAAATGTGATGTAAAGAAAACGTGGGGTGCATGCTATCAATAGATCACTAAAAAAGCGTGTTTTTTAGTTTTTTTTTACTATTTTTTTTCATATTATTGCATTGTCATCGGTCCTTGATATGTGTGCAAGGTTTCAAATTAATCAGATATCTGCAAATTGGTGAAAATTATGCTTAAAGAATCCTTTACATACATAGATACAACCCAAGCTGATAAAAGCGTGTTAAAAATGTTTGGGTTCACTTAAAGTAATATGGTAGGGTGTAGAACTATTTCGACCGGGAAGATATCACCGCTAGACATGATGCGCAGTGAAGCAACCGGTAATTGTATCCATTCAAGCATAAATAAACGGTTGGCGGGATGTGGTTGCTGGTTACACTTACAACCGAGGCCACCATCTCAGTCCTCAGGAAAAGCAACGCACCTACTTACGATCTCAGATGGGATTTAAGTATTGTTTCAGGTTGTATATAGACGTCCATTGTATCTCTTAGACTTTTACTAAGTGTATGTAAATAACTTATAATGAAAAATCCGATTCTGAATTTGAATTTACAGCAGCCATCATACCGTGATGATATCATGGCCTGCACGCTAGTTTGTCACTTCACTGGAAAAAAAATGAAAATAGACGTTTAAAAAAAGAGGTTACTTTAAAAATCAGCGTCAATCTAAATTTAAGTGTCTGCCTGTATCTCCATTTAACAAGTTCTAGTAAAATCCTTTTTAGCATGAAACGAAAACATAGGTAATAATAACTTTAGTGTTTTTCATCCGTCTTGTATGTAAGGACTAATCATTCATTTGCATATATAAAATTTAACTAATACTAAGATGGATTCTTTTTAGGTGATTAATCTAGTGTAGCTGCTGATGCTATAGAAGAAAAACTGATTCGTATTCTTTCGTGTCCGCTTGACTGGTTATTAAAAGGTAGTATAGTTAAGGAGTTAATTGGAGAAGAATTAGTACGGGGTGAAGGAAGTTAAAGGATAAGTGGGATTAAGGCATGCCGTAGTGGAAAGATTGGTCGATCAGCGTAGGTGGACGAAGGCTGATTGTCCAGGGTGCGCCGGGCGAACGTGTGACGTCGCGCCACTCGAGGAGGCTCTTTCCACGCACCCCACTGATTCCTATGACTTTACCACATTATCGGCATACAAAAATCATTAATTCGAGTACCCGTTACATGGTAAAATGAATGAGCAACTTTAAAGTCAAATTCAGTCTACTTTTGAATAAAAAATAAAACTTCGAAATTCAGTATATGGTAAAGTTCAATAGATTTGTCTAAAAACAATTGAATGGAGCTGGAAAGTTACACAATCCAATTCTCTCCAGAACCGGACTGTCCTCAATCCTGACTGCGTCCGCCATTCCTAGTGGATAATGAAAGCCACTACTCAAATAAAGAGAAATGCCTAACGTCTCTAAAGCTAGACTCGAATGGACAGATTTAAAAAAAAGTTGACAAATGAATTACTAAAATCTAATCGATCTTGGAACGCCCGGTAAATGAAACATCAAAATTGACAATAGTTAAATATGGAGTAAAATAAAAGCCTAGTTTCGACAAAACTTTTCAACAAATTCATAAACTACTTTATTTTTTCAAGTCCTTCAAAAATAAATATATTAAGAAAGACACTACACTAAAGCATCAAGCCCTCATAATCCACCGAAAAAAATTTCCAAACTCAAATTTGACCTCCTATTTACGTGAGAAGAGTAGCAAGCGAGCATGCAAACGACATCATGTTAAGTAGTCCCAGCCCATAGACATCTACGTTCAACCACATACACGACTGAAATCCCATTTGAACTCTAACGTACATTCGTTGCTACTCCTGAGGACTGAGATGGTCGCCTCACTTCAAAGTGTAGCCGGCAACCACACCTCTCCAAATGAAACACAAGTAATGCTTCACGGCGAATTATGAGGGCTGCGTAGTACCTCCCCGGTCGAACTATTGTTCTCCCACCTTTAAAGTCCCACTTCCAGTTATCCAATCGCAAAATACTCTGTACAGGCCAGGCTTAGTTGAATCACGGAGAGTTCTTTTACAAACCTCTCTATGTTTCTTTTACAAAAAAACTTTTATACCTCCATTCTTTCACATTCGATTCTCTATTCTACTCTATTCTCGGTATCCTGATTGCAATCAGTAGTTCCAATAGAATAGAATAATGAAACGTTGAATCTATACATTTGTCACTTATTTTCCATTAGACTGTTAATGAAGTGCTTCTAACAATAGACAAATGTATCAGCGTTGACATAGAATGGAACAATTGCACAGACTAAACAAAAGTTGTCATTGTAAACAGATTAAAAAAGTGTGTAAGTATACGCTTATAAGAAATTATACTTTTTTGGCATAAACAATTTTTTCTGTATATTGACATAGAAAGGAACAATTGCACAGATTAAGCAAAGGTTGGCATTGTAACCAGATTAAAAAAAGTGTATGCTTATATACGTTCGTACATATAGATAGTGAGAAGAGATATGGAACACAGTCATTTTATTCTAATGTAATTGTATACAAAATTATGATAATAAATTATGTTAAGGCGCCACGCACAACGCGACCACGCTAAAATACACTAAATATAGCACGAAATATTATACAAATACACAAAATAAGTATAACTTTGCTGCCGATGAGACAAAATTGTCAGACCAGGATGTTTAGTACTTAAATTTTCTATTTGTTATTATGTACTTTATATTGTATGCCTACCTGTGGCGGGAGTTTCGAGGATAGAAAAACTTTCTTAACTTTATGTTGTTAGTACCCATTTTCCATAATAAATAATAATTAATATATAAATAAATAGGATAACATATTTATTTGATAGGTATTCGTGAGACACGGCAAATTTATTTCCGAAATTTCCCATCAATTCGACCAAAACGGTCTAAAAGCTATAGAAAGTTGGAACTATCCTCTTTATCCTGATTGCGTCCGGACTCAATAGCAAGCTATAATGAACGCCACTAGCCGATAATTGATTTGTCAGAGTTACGGAATTAATTGTGGCGCCCAATGTGGGGCCTATTTGTAGAACAGATTGCCGAAAATGCTTGAGTTGTTTCATTTGTGGATATCGTCTGTTTTTTAATAGACAGAATATCACCCTATAATCCACCTGATTGCACGGGTTGATCGCCGTCTATGAACACTAGTAATAAACCTCGTAGGATTGAGTTCAAATCTGGACTCAGTCCCGAATATACTACTTACCTTTTATAAGTAATTCCACTAAAGACTTCTTTCTTATAACAGCAATGATGTTTTTCTGTGAGGATAGTAGCAAAGGAGCGTGCAAGTTATTCAATGTAAAATAGTCACTGCAGGTTACGGACATCCCTTATGCAACCTTAAATAGAACTGAAATCGAATCAGAAGAAGAAGGTTGTCTAACTAATAAGTGTAGTGGGTAAGTGCTCGCCGGCCGAAACGAGAATGTTTCACGGCAGACTATAGGAGTGGCAGGTTTTTTTTATGTGAGAAAAGTAGCAAACGTGCATGCAAACCACCTGATGTTAAGTAGTCGCAGCCCATAGGTATCCACGTACAACCACAAACACGACTAAAATCCTATTGGAGCTCGAACGTAGATTCGTTGCTACTCTTAAGGACCAAGATCGTCGCCTCGATTCAAAGTGTAGCCGGCAACCGCACCTCTCCAACCGAAACACAAGTAATGCTTTACGACGGATTATGTGAGCGGCGGTGGTACCTCCCTGGTCGAACTACAGCTCTCCCACCTTTAGAACCGGTGATACCTTCCCGGCTTAACTAAAGTCCTAAACGGCTAAACAGTTTAGTCGCGATAGATCGTCATAAGTACGCGGTACATAGTAAAAAGTATCATCTACTTATCCTAAAAGAAAATACAGTGACCAACAATGGACAGGTAATGAGAAGATGACAAAGAAGATCCATAGGTAGTGTCTTTTCAGAGAAAAAACTACAATGTTTGAAATCGGCAATCTTTTGGACAAATAAAAGGGTCCGTAATTAATTTCGTTATTCGGACAAATCAATTAGCGGTCGGCTAGTTCGCTGGATCATTCCCGGAATGTACCCACCGTTCTCTCGTCCAAAGCTTTTATTATGAGATTTCTCATCCCCTAAATAAATAAATTGTTGGCATTTTTATGTTTCTTGCTCTTTTTCTGGTAGTTATTTTGTGGGATTTCCTATAAATCAATTATGATATGAGAAATTATTGAATGTATATCGGGCCTATTTACACATTTTCAGCTTTTATATATCGTCCATTCGCGACTTTAGTGTGACATATCGAGGTATAGCTAACAGTTTTCCATTTTGTTAAACGTGATTATTTCGTATAGTTTGATTGAAAAATTATAATATCTTTATATAAATAATTGCAATATTACTTAACCTAAAATATTGCGATATATATGTGTATTGCGATATGTAAACAAATAATATTTCAACTTACAATGCTAAAACATATTTGTGTATTGGGTTTTAGTAGCTATCCGTCATTTACATAAACATCTTGTCCGTCGTTACGTTGGCGATTATAACTGCCATTAGCCAAACAATCGGCCGTACAATTAAGTTGTAATTTTCGAGACGTTGTATCCTGAATCTTGAACCCCGTAACCGACGCCTAAATGTAAGGGAAGGACTTGTTTCACCAACGGCTATGGGAACGACACAACTTTTTTGAAATCTTCTGTAACTTATAAAGGACGGTGAAATCTAACCTTCTTTTGTTTCTTGTGTATAGAAGTAGATGGAATTTAAACTTCTCTTGTTTCTTGCTTTTAGAAGTCTTTGAAATTTAAAATTCTTCCGCTTCTTGCTTAGAGAAATCGATGATTTTATTCATCTCTTCTTTATTCTGGAACATGTAATTAAATCTGATCTTTTTTACCATAACTTAAGAAGCGTTATCCCATGGCTTTGTCAGCGGAATATACGCTTAGACGCCTACTATAAATTATATAGCAATACCTATTTTGAAATATATCTATAGCTAAAATGTGAGTTATTGTAACTACAATTATTAATTGGTTTTACTTATGTCCAAGATATTATAGCCTGATAATATATAAGAAAAAGCCAGATATACAAATACAGATAAATTGGAAGTAGATTAAGTCAATAGTTTTCGAGCTACGGAAAAGGAAAACGAAACAATAACATTTTACAAAGAAAGACAAATCTGCTTCATGCTAGCAATAAGCTGCTGGTGGTTTTTTTATATGAGAAGAGTAGCAAACGAGCATGCAAACCACCTGATGTTAAATGGTCGCAGCCCATAGACATCCACGTACAACCACAAACGCGACCGAAATACTATCTGAGCTCGAACGTAAATACGTTGCTACTCCTGAAGACTAAGATGGTCGCCTCGCTTCAAAGTGTAGCCGGTAACCGCATCTTCAACTGAAACACAAGTAATGCTTTACGGCGGATTACGAGGGCGGCGATGGTACCTCCCTGGTCGAACTATAGTTCTCTCACCATTTACTATTTAACGAGTACTCATGATTAACTATTTCTGAATTTTGGTTGCCGATTGGCATTCAAAAATCATTAATCGCGAATATCCGATACATACATAAAAGTAAATTAATTTTATTTCACAGTCAAATAAATCCAAAATTGTTAAAATTACTTTAAAAATTAAATATAAACAAATACAATGAATTTATGAAATTTTTGACGAAAGACAGTTCCTTTAATTCTAATCTAATCTAATTTATTATTATTTGAGCATGGACCCCCTAATACTGGGTACCCTTGAAAGGTGTCAAAGAAGGTCCATTATTTTTATAAGACAAAATTAGTCTAAATTTTGTCTAAATGTTGTTGCATCAATAAAGGTGGGAGTACCATAGTTCGTCCGGGGAGATACCACCACAGCCCTCACAACCCTCCGTAAAGCATTACTTGGATTTCGGTTGAAAAAGTGCGGTTGCCGGCTATACTTTGAAGCGAGATCTTAGTCCTCGGGAGTAGCAACGTATCTAGTGTTTGTTGTAGATGTCTATAGGCTGCGACTACTTAACATCAGGCGCTTTGCAAGATGTTTGCTACTCTTATCACATAAAAAATATCAAATTTAATGTTCAATCGCCTCTGTTTGGCATAACTTGATCGTCGCGGACGTAAACAGGCTCAAGTACGTGTTCACAAGTGTGCGCGCGCAATGTGACATATGTTAAAACCGCCTAAATACAACGCGCAAGTATTCCACAGCCCTCCGCTCCTTTTAATTCCCGTTTTTTGTATTTAATTTTTTAGTGTCCCGCAACCGAATAGAAAAACGAAAGCGGCCACAACGAAACGACACACGCGACATATTGCTTGTCGTTTTGTCCTGTGGAAACAAACGACATACGCGACACGTCGTGTGTCGTTTTGTCGTGCTGAAACGAAACGACCGACGCGACACATTGTGTGTCGTTTTGTGGCATTGAATCAAACGACACGCGACACATCGTGTACTGTTTTGTGTCGTTTCGTTACGCGTGCTCGTTGATTGTCAAAACATTGATAAGATGTGAAATGTAATCACGAAACTTATTTTTTTTTACGTGAAAAGAGTAGGAAATGAGCATGCAGGAGTTAAGCCGCTGTAGTCCATGGTTGTCCACATATAACATCAAAATTGAAGTCCTGACTGAGCTCGTAACATTGCTACTTACTCTTGAGACGGTCGTCTCATGATGTCGTCTGGCCAAATGTGGAGTGGACTTTACACACTTTTGAAAATGGAGAATCTTAACGAGTCCCAGCCGTATGAAGAAGTCTCAGTCATGCTTTTCTTCATTGTTAAGTGATTAATTTCTAACAGGCTCGTAACATCGAGTCCACTCATTTGGTTCCTGTCGCTGTGATCCTCGACAGGAGTTGCGCTACGTTACTTCTACCTATCGTAAGAGACTATTAAGAGAATCAAACTAAATCAAATCAGTTAAGTTTTATCGCTGCAGCTCTTAATCAGAATTGTGCTATGATATCTCCTGCCTGTCGTAGGAAGTGACCAGGAGATTTCCTGGATCAAGAGCGGTAAGAGGAGCTGGAGCCTTTTCTATGTTCCCGGAGAGGACGTGACACATAACAGCTTCCCTGGAGCCTAGGAAAGCTGCTCCAGGATGTGTCCGGTTGAGGTGTTGTAATGGAGACCACCAGCTGCATTCGTGAGATCCTGATGTTCTCTGAAAACATAGAAGGAAGCTACCGAGGGGTTTTTAGAAATTAAAGGTTTATTTGGGTCCACTAAACCTTGTATTATTTTAAACTAATCTAATCGCGGAATTTATACATTATATTATTTTTGATATAATTTTTATTTTTTATTCATGATCAATTAATAATCAAATCAAAGCAATCAAAAATAGTTAATCGTGAGTACCCGTACATAGTAAAATGTAACCTTATTTTGCCTTACTTTTAAAAGGTTTTCTTCTCGAGAAAAAGGTATTTGTAACCTTATATTGCCTTACCTTACACAACTTTTCGAATTGTGATAAAAAAGCATTAGAAGGCTGCATCGGTTTTCATATCAGCAGAAACATTTTTATGCGGAACCCAAAATACAGTTACTCGATCTAAACTTAGCGAGTTTTTTTAATTACCCCACTTAGGAACATTTTACACATGCCGAAAGTGCTCTTTAATTTAAATTGAACTTTATGTGACTGATCTTAAAGTATTATTTGCGTTGGCAACACCAGTCGAGTTTACTGGCAATATTATATGAAGTCATGGAGACAGAGTTTTTGTGATCTCGTTTTGGGAAAATTGACAACGTTTACTTCGTTATTGTCTATTCTGAGTATTGATTGTCCGTTGGATTCATTTCTTTTCTTAATTAGCGAAGATACTTAAATATAGCACGGAAAGTAATTATAATATTCTTTTCATTTTTCTCATTCTACTATACTATATCGGGCACTCGTGATTAACGCTTTTTAATATATGATTTTTTGTGAGAAGAGAAGCAAACGAGCACGCAAACCACCTGATGTTAAGTTGCCGGATACACATTATTGGAGGCGACCGTCTTAGTCCTCAAGAGTAGAAATGCATTCGCATCCATCCTTAAATAGACCTTCTGTTCTATTTGAGATTGGATGGATGGATGGATGAAGTCGCGGGCACAGCTAGTTTTATTATATAACGGATACTAAAGACTATCGGCAATTAAAAAGCGATAATCGTGAGTACCCGTTAGTAAAATAAGTCAATAACATCTATTGGATACGACGTTAGTCCTTTATGAGAATAGGTGGTAAAGACCGTTTGACAGGTCTGCACGCTCGTTTGCTACTCTTCTAACACAAAAAGTAGTTGCACATTCAGTCAAATCTATTTTTTTGCTATAAGTATAAACATATTTAAAATTAATGAGCAAAAAAGAATGTAAAAACTGATGTGAATTTCAATTAATTGGTATCAATTATATTAATAATAAGGTTTTGTTGGAGCACACGTTGGCGCTAAGTTTAATTTTTATTATTTACTAGTTTTAACTCGCGACTTCGCTTGCGTTGAAGTCCTTAAATAAGTATCAAAGATCATTGCAGGGAGTAATAACTAAAATAAAGTGGTAACAAAAATTCAAGAGCTGAAGCTACAAATAAGATATTAATTTGAAGGCTTTGATTTCGATTTTAATTTTTTTTTGACAAACAATCATGTCTGCCAAAAATAAAATCTGAATTTTTTTTGTTTTTTGTTTTTTTTTTTATAAACATACCCTATGTCCTTTCTAACATCTCTAAAAAAATGTGTACAAAGTTTCATTATAATCGGTTGAGTAGTTTTTGCGTGAAAGCGTAACAAACATACTTACATTCACATTTATAATATTAGTAGGGATTTCACAATTTTGTAGTACAATTAGCTGACCCAACAGACGTTATCCTGTTTTATAAATAATCAATTCGAACCTTCATGAATAAATAAAAAAGATTTTCTTTTCTGCTCAATTCTCTATTTTTTTCCATAAGAACTTCCAACAAAGTATTAGCAAAATAATAAAAAATAGAAGAATGATATGTAACAATGAATTACAAACGTAGATAATTACAATATTAACTTAAAATTGTAAATTGTGTATCAATTGGTTACCGTTGAACGCGGGGGGTGGGAGGGGGGGAAGGGGGGCGATGGGCAGTCAGTGACACGGAGCACCAGCACAGAGGTCACAGCGTCCTCGTTAAAAGTGGATTATTTACTATTTTAAATTCATATAAACTATCACCGACTCGTAAGGTGCTTCCTTTTGGAGAAGAGGTGGCAAAAGAAAATCCACAACACATCTTTTCCATCTTTGAAAATGTAAAAATTAAATCCTTTTTTTATTTCAATGTAAATGTAGATGACATTCTGTACAGATCTCATTTTGAACGTCAACAAACTACCACCGACTCGTAAGGTGTGAGGAGGCGATCTAAACACAATTTTAATGTAAATAAAAAGCATGTTTGGATACCAATGTAAGGCTGCTAACGAACGTGTATGACTAAAACCAAGTTATAATTAAATATATTAAGATATCACCCGTGTGAGAGTTTCCTACGGACTGCAGCCTACACTGTTGGCGAGCTACCAACACATTTAGACTCCTAATATGTACTGAACTTGTAAATGACATTATCAAAGGAAGAAAAGATGGGTGTTTTGGAGTTTGTTTCGCTGATTCACCAAAATCACGCCAATAATCTACCATGAAGTCGTAAAGGTACGATTAGACCGAGTTTTGAAATTATATTCAAACATCTAACAATTAGATTCAATAATGTGCCAGCATTTACGTCCCTTAAACTTAGGCGGATTTAGAGAGACCAAATCGTTCTATATAAAATACTTAATAATTATGTTGATTCCCGTTCCTGTTTGACATTTGGTTTGAGATGCCCCGAATCCATTCTCGATGTAATGTCTGTTTTACGTACCGTTGAGTAAAAGAAAATTTACAAGTAATATTTTTTACACCGTTCCACCAATTTCCATAACAAAAATTTACAAAAATTGGACATATTTAATCATCCAATTGGTGCGTATAAACGGGAACTAAAACAGGCTCTCGTAGATTGTATTGTTTACCTTTTTATTCGTTTTTTACTGGCCTTTTTTTCTTTTTTGTCCCTTTTTTATATTATATGTTACTTTTAACCCTACTTCAGATTATTACATATTTTTAATATTGTGTATTAGTTGTCAGTGGAAACTTTGCTAATTTTTTTATTTTCAATTTGAAATCAGTAAATAAAAATAGATAAATAAAATCTATACATATAATAATACTGCAAGAGATCGCTGTCTGTACATGGCAAATATAATATTTAGAAATTCATAATTGGGCGCCTTTATATACACAAGAGAACCTAAAACAATATTTTGCATTTTGTCTGTTTGACCGTATGCTTGAATGTCTGCATGTCTGTAAATCTGTATGTTTGTACGCGCTAATCTCAGAAAGGACTTATCCGATTTGAATGCAAGATTTCAGGATTACATTGTGATGGGCTTCACTAAACATTTAGTGTTTTTTTTCATTTAAATTGGTTAACAAATAAAGAAGTTATGTCAATTTATGTAACACGTGAACGAAGTCGCGGACAAAAGCTCGTTTTGAATAAAAAGACGGGTTTAGCGTCTATTCTATTCTACGTCCACGGCAGGGCGAGGGACGTCTGACAACAATGTCACAATTACGGGCCGGCTAAGCAAACACAGCCCTTCCCGTGCCCAAGAACACATTGGACGTCGTATTAATCCCCAAATATTATAAAACAAAATCCCTCGACGCGTCTGTCTGTCTGTTCGTGATAAACTCAAAAGTACTTAACGGATTTTCTCATGGTTTTCAACAATAGGTAGAGTGATTCCTGAGGAAGGTTTTGGTGCATAATAAATTAAGTTTTTTGCTAATTAAGCGAGAAATTAAATATAGACTAGATGCATATGTAATGTAATAGACACTTTTTATGTTTGGTGGGTATATTGACTAAAATTGAATGTTTTACAGGTTTTCAAAGAACTTGAAAGTGACATCTTTTTATTTCGATATAGTTTAAGTGATTTTTATTGTGATTTCATAAAAAAATGCTATTTTCAAACCAGGTCAAATATTATTATATTGGGTAGGTTCGCATAATACATTTTACGTGAACTTTTGCCAAGGTTATCTATACAAATAAATAAAATTGGAATGTCTGTTTGTAATATTAAAATAACCACTTTTTACTAAATGCATATAATACACACCACGTTTACTAAAATAACATTTTTTACAATTTTTGACTGTCTGTTTGTTCCGACTAATCTTTCAAATGGCTACACCGATTTTGACGGGACTTACACTGTCAGATAGTTGATGTAATAAGGAGTACTTTAGACTTTTATCTTAGAAGGATATGAAATAAACGCGGACGAAGTCGCGGGCACAGCTAGTTCTTTATTCAACGTAAATAAGTACTAAGAAAGGAATTTTGGAAAAGCCACTTCTAAGGGGATAATAAGGGTTAAAATATTTATAAACGGTAAATACGAGGTGAAAATTTTATCCATGTCTTTTTTAATATAGATTAGCTTAAAATATACATACATATCATAAAAATGGAGCCGCATAATTAATTTAAATATACTGTCAGACCGATTTCTGTAAAAGGAAATCCACGGACAAAATTAATTAAATAAATTATAAAATGTCCCCTTCGCTCTGGTGTCTCTCAGCAAACAGTACGCGCTCACAATACGGCGCAAATGAGGCGGCCATCTTAAAAACGAATTAAAAATACAACGCGAGACCGTCAATCGGGCAAGCATTCCTGTTTCCTGTCATAATACAACGTTACTGGACTAGTTGAGGGTAAAAACCTATTAAAACAACCCACTGTCCCATTGTTGGGCAAAGGTTTTTTATGTGAGAAGAGTAGCAAACGAGCATGCAAACTACCTGTCGTTAAGTAGTCGCAGCCCATAGAGATTCACGTACAATCACAAACACGAGCGAAATCCTGTCTGAGCTTGAAGGTAGATATGTTACTACTCCAGAGGACTAAGATGGTCGCCTCGTTTCAAAGTGTAGCCTAGTTTGCTAGTTTTCCTGCTGTTAGGACTAGTAGCCCAACAGTGGGAAACAAGCACTGCAACGACGGACACTAGTTAAGAAAATAGTCATGGCTTTACTTGTGTTAGTAAAAGTAATTATACTTATATCAGTAATTAGCCAAGACGCCGTAAAACCGTAGATTCGACAAAGTTATGATTTGCGCGCTCGTCTCACGAACAATGCGTGTACCTTTCGTCAGCACGTGAAGGGGACAGGTCGATATACCAAACTCAACATCAAATGGCATTTATTAGTTGATTCTTATAGAATGCAAGACCGTTAATTAGCTGAGTATTCCTGTTATCTGTTATAATAGGAAATTAATCGACGAATTTTTTAACATTTTGACTAAGCGGTCATATATTCGGGTCAGCGTTGCGGGAGGCGGCACTAAGTGGGAACATATTTGTCTACACTCAAGATGCGCCGACTATTCATTGAAATATTGTATTTTTCTGTATGTATCATCTATGAATACACAGACGTAAACTCCGCCCCCAGTCTTGTAGCGCCGACGTAAACACATCACTTGCGTTCGCCCGTAATCCATACAGATTTGTCCGTACAACACAGGTGTGTTCAAGCTGCAAGTGCGTTGCGCCGTGCAATACATAACAGATGTTTATCACACAGGGAAGTGTTGAAAGACCTTTATGCTGGTTCATGCTTCATTTAAAGTTGGAAGAACTATAGTTTAACCGGGGAGGTATCACCGCCGCCCTCATAATCCGCCGTAAAGCATTACTTGTGTTTCAGTTGGAGAGGTGCAGCTGCCGGTTACACTTTGAAGCGAGGCGACCATCTTAGTCCTCAGGAGTAGCAACGCATCTACGATCGAGCTCAAATAGGATTTCGGTCGTGTTTGTGGTTGTATGTGGAAGTCTATGGGCTGTGACTACTTATCATCAGGTGATTTGCATGTTTGTTTGTTACTCTTCTGACATAAAAAAAGCATCAACGAATACTCAGACGTTACTCCGCCCAAAGTTTTGTAGCGTCGATGTAAATATAGCACTTGTGTTAGCCCGTAATCCATACAGATGTGTACGTACAACACAGGTGTAAACAAACCGCAAGCGCGTTGCGCCGCTGCAGTGCAGCTTGTGTCCCGCGGGGAAAGTGTAAATGACTTTCGTGCTGGTTTCATCGATATCGATACAGCGATGGATGCAATCCCTCGCGTCTTTTAATATCCCTCATTTCATTTCGCCGTGACCGCGTGACGAACTAGCTCCAAGAAAACGGTAACATATGAAATAACCTTTTTAACAACGTTCTCACTCACAGAATGGTACTATTTTATGTGCCTACGTCATCGCCCCCCCCCTCCCACTTTCACTTCACATAAGTTATTCTTTATGTAATGGAAATAACAATAGTACGCAGTCCACCTGATGGTAAGCGGCTTACGTTTTTAAACATTTTTTTTATTGCGAAAGAGCAAGAAACGGGCATGCAGGCCACCTGGTGTTAAGTGGTCACTGCAGCCCATGGACAACCACGTCCAATCTCAAATA
>DWON01004169.1:0-16691 GCA_018251015.1 Phocides pigmalion okeechobee | reverse complement strand
ACATGTTGCTTTACGGCGGGTTATGAGGGTGGCGGTGGTACCGCCCCGGGCGAGCTCTAATGGCTCTACCACCTTTTTTTGAATTTCAATTTGAATGCAATTTTCAGTATTATATTGTTGTGGGCTTCACTTAACATTTAGTGTTTTTCATTGAAATCGGATAACAAATAAAGTAGTTATGTCAATTTAATTCAATCATCACCGACGAAGTCGTGGGCACAGATAGTCAAGAAATTTTAAAATCCTTTTTTACGGTCACAATAATATTTCTTTTTACTATTTAAAGGCAATTTTAATAGCTTAGGTTCGGTAGTGAAACACTATAGAGGATGTGATAATTGCTCGTTTCCGTTTCTAACCTACTATGACCTATACAATAGTGATTAAAAATATTGACAAATATGAAATAAAATGCATTATATACTACCGACAAATCTGTTAGTAATCTTTGTTACGTAAACTTTTGACGTAAGTAAAGAGCGTAGCAGACTTACTATTGTGCGACTTGTACTTATTGTGCGATTTTGCGACATTTCGCATTACATAACGATTACAAAAATCTAAGTTATAATGTATATAGTCTATATTTATACGATACTACTAAATTGACCCTTGTCACATTGTGAATGAAACTATCGGCTTAGTTTCATTCACAATTCACATTCGCTAGTGATAAGTTTTGATGGCAACTTTACATTACTTTTAGTAGATACTAACCACCACCTGATGGAAATAAGTGATATTTTTTATCTGATGCCAAACGGCAAGAGATTTTGCAAGGTGGTAGACGATTTAATCGAGGACGATCATCGCCATACCTATTTCTAATGTGTAGCAATTCTTACACTTCATTCAAGTGTGTGTTGAAGTGTGTTTGCTAATTTACATATGAGACATGAGAGATATTTAGGACTACTCTGGAGCAGCTACGCCTTCTTTAATGACTTTAAATGGGACTAATGTCCTATATGAAGTTCGTAACGAAATCATGAACTTCCTTATGACCATCTGATGGATTCGAAGCGTTTGCTACGTACATTTCATAAAAAAACTTTAATCAATGTTCCAATTAGCACAATCGCTTCATCTCTAAATTGCGGAACTTTAGATATTTACTTGAAAATATTTTTTACTGGTCGCTTTTCTAGTGCAAAGATAATTGTAAAATAACCACATTATCTAATTCGCGAATCAGCGTTTAAAAGTCGCCAGTTTGCACGCCCACTAAGTGCGGAAGTTAATATGTTACCTTTGAAGACATCGGGTGCCTTCGTTGAGAAATTTACCGCTTCTAAAATCCCACCGTCTTTCCTTTTAAATGTTTCCACTCGTTACCCTCGCACTAATTCGTTTTCTCGTTTTAAAATGATAGTGTACGTATTACGTAATAGGTATTAAGGTTTAAAAGTGTATTTTGATTGTTCTTCTAATGATCTCGTTAATAGGTTGAAGTATTATTTCATCTGATATTATATTATATTAATTTATAAGGTATTTGTGAGACTTTATTACATACAAATATACAAATGAGGCGACCACCGTAGACCTCAGCAGTGGTAATGCATCTGTGGTCGACTTTTAAGTGCAACTTTTGTCCTTTATACAGTTGCTTACAGATGTTCATGGGCGGCAGTGACCACTTATCAGGTTGACTGCGTGTATATATTTGATGATGATCATTGGTCACCATCACGTTTATCTCTTATCTGGAATTGAACTTAGGGCCTATATGACACACTGACATGATAAGAAATTTCGCTAGAAAAAGTCATTCTTAATAATTTAATAGGCAATCGCAATCATTCAAGTTTTCGGTAGAATACATGCCTCTTAGCAATTTGTTAGCAAAAAATATATCTAAGTCATTATCTACGCCTTAATTTCGGTTTAATTTATCAGTGATAAATGATCCAACTTTTTTAATCTATCATATTTTTATTCCATCTCTTGTATCCGGGTCATTGTTAAACCTAGATTTAGTTTCTCCTTAACGCTGATAGGCGCTCCAAGCTACATTTATGTAAGAAGCTCTGGTTTTTATTTCCATTGTTACAATAAATTGTTTCCTAACAAAAACTACAACGCCGGTCTCCATTTTGTATTTCACAATTTTACTCCATTCGTCAGTGTCATCTATTTATATCCAAAAATTAAATTGATGGGTCTCTTTTTTATTTCAAAGTAACGATTTTGTATCGCATGCATATCTTTTTACAATAACAAAACAATAAACAAATGTTTTGAAAACGTATCTATCTATAAGGGTTATTTTTAGAAGGTACTGCACTAATTTTGATAGGGCTTCCAACGTGACATATGTACATATATGAACTTATAGACTTAAGTTTTTAAAACCAAAAATATAGGGTTGTACGTGTAATAAAAAATGGAGTTAGGCAATACCACAAAGCTCAGCTCATTATAAATAAATCCGTAGCATTTGTTTCATTATCAAAATGCGGCTTAATGACATTAATGACCACATTTTAATTAACATACTCATTAGTTGCATTTTTGGGTTTCGTTTTATCTACAGCAATATAGTAGTGTAAAGGTGTGGTCACATATCGCTAAGGGCGCACCCACACGCGAATACCCCATTATTAACGTTAACAATATTTCATACTGGCTCATATAATATGCAAGTGACGTGTCCACATTTATGACACTTTGTCGGCTGACATGGAAAAAATATTATATTCGTGACAGCGTTATTTAGTGGTAACCCGCAAAGGGTAGAATGTTTAATTTATTTATTTTACTTTTTATCATGTGTTTTATCTTATATTTGGGGAATAGAATTTGAAGGGTCTAATATGATCTGTTTTGCGATAAATTCGGCGATATACATAGAAATGGAAGAAGCAAACGAGCATACAGTGTACCTGATGTTAAGTCAAACGGGATTTAAATCAAACAGGACTGAAGTCGTACCTGAGCTCGTAGTTAAACATATTGCTACTCTTGAGAACTAATATCACCGCCTTGCTTATAAGTATTGCCGACAAACGCATCTGGATAACAGAAAAATAAGAATAACTTCATTGCGGATTGTGATGGAATCGTTGGTATCTCCTTCTAACTATAGTTCTAACATATTACCAAATCATCTACCTATTTTAATGTAATTAACATTTATATGAATAATAGCAAAAAAGTGTATTTTGGATTAATGTTGACAATAAAAAAACTGATCTTGCTTCATTTTATGTCTTAAAAATTTGGTAAAATCTATTTTGATATGAAACTTCCAGTTTTGTTTGCTAACTACGTAAATTCAAACAACTCTAGTTACACTATTTTCATTAGCAATTTCACCCAGTTTCGAAGTAAGAAACGTCATTCGCGCCTGATGTATGGTACACTGGAGTGTCTAAAATACGGAGTATTCGCGAAGCTGGCTAATTAGACGTAGCGAATAAATCGTTACAATTATTTACGCTCGCTCCCTTTGCCGCTCACTAGCGGATCTATTTATTGAAATGAGAAACCATGACCCCACTGGAGTACGTCTGGTTGGGGGATTTCTCGCACTAGACGGCCATGACTACGTCCAATCGTGGTCGTGGTCGTGGTCGCAACATTATTCGCAAAAGCTCCAAAGGTAGGTAAGTAGGTAGGTAATCCATACGTGTAAAAAAATTAACTGATATTGCCAAGGGCCATGCAACTTGTTCGGAATATCGGCAAAAAAAAACAAAAATCGTGAGTATCCGGTATACAGTAAAATAAATATCGATATAGCTGACTAGGAGGATAGGAATAACGTAAAGACGTACATCGGAGTGTCTACATACGATCATACATTTTTCATATTAAATACTGACGAACTACGTCGAATGTAGGTACCTGTATTATTTTATCCAGTTACAACGTGAACCGTTTCAAAACTAACGATATCATAATATTTATTGATCCATTGATAGCTTATCGTTTGCTTTATCTATGAAACATTTATCGAGCTTTTGTGTGTACTGTACTATAATTTAAATATTATTTGTGTACAACACTCAGTATTTACTTACGGCATTATATTATTTAGCCCTTGGTTTGTCGATAATTTTTATAATACCTAGACAACGTGGTTCATAAGGCTGTAATATATTGCCCAAAAATGCTGTCAAATAACTACAATAACCAATAACTGTAATACTGTCTGAATATAAAAAGTATTTTTGTATACAATAAAATATAAAAAATGACGCATGTTCGTTCAATGACAATCCTAACTACTTGAAACAAGCTTATGTAAGCCCACTTCGAAATATGTTTTTTGAAATTAATTCAAAAGGGGTTTACGCTATATGAAATATTCATGGAATTATAGAAATATCCTTTTTTATATCAAAGAATAATTTTGGGGAATATATTATTTCATTAAAACTTCTATGAAAACATGTTAGTCAAGAAAGTTTTGATATATGATATATATGATGATATGATATGATGATAGTTTTAAGATATAGTACAAATAAAATGTGCAGAAATATCGATTGTGCGAATTATAAGAATGCCATTTGTATGATTGTGGGTTTTATGACAAGATAATTTATAAATAATTTATGTTGCAGTAACGACACGTGGTCCACATTATAAAGTTGAACGCATAACTTAAATAAACAAACGTATTTTAATAAGTAAAGTATATACCCTTACAGTTACCTACACCCTTTTTATTTCGGTAATAATCTGCAATAGTCTACGATCAGGTACAAATTTCGTCAATCATTTCTTCTAAGGCTATACTCATAAAATACTTAAGATTTGCCTGCGTAGCCACCACTGCTCATACTCTATAATATAAATATATAAATAAAATAATTTTACAATTATTTTACACCTTTACAGGTGGTAGAGCCGTTAGAGCCCGCCGGGGGCGGCACCCCCGCCCCCCTAAAACCCCGCCGTAAAGCAACATGTTCTTTATGTATTGTGTTTCGATTGGGGAGGTGTGGTTGCCGGATACACATTATTGAAGGCGACCATTTTAGTCCTCAAGAGTAGGAACGCATCCGCGCCCATCCTTAAATAAAACTTCTGTTCTTGTGCCACTCGGTGGCCAGCATGCCCGTTTCTTACTCTTTCACAATAAAAAAAATTGCATCCGTAACGGTAGAAAACAGAAAAAGCATTTTTTTAAACATTTCTTTTGTTAAAATTATTTCCATAATCTGCGGTGTCGAAGCCTTGACAGATTTATCCGCCACTGTAACAAAATGTAGCGGAACGCTAATATAATAGAAAGTGTCTTATTCAATAACGTGAGCACTTTCATCCTTGTTCTTAACAGGATCAATTTAGATAATTTATTACATTTCGTCATAGACGTAGGTCACCAGAGTAATGTGGGTAAGTTCACAATTGGACTCGACTAATTGTATGATTATTTATGGCTATTAAAGTCTCTGATAAACAATTTACGTACGATAATTGATAGAATGTTTCAATAATTATCTTCGAATAAGTAACGTGATTTATATAAATGAAATATTATGGTTTCTTAAGAATAACAGTGATAGCCTAGTGATTTGTTTCCGGCTTTTCAAACGACGTCCGATGTTGGAATCTGTGACTTTTCGAAATTATGTGCATGTAAGAAATAATTTTGCATTTGTTTTAACGTTGAAGGGAAAATCGTGAAGTAACCTGCATGCCTGAATGTTGTCAAGTTAAAAGTGCAGTAAGTCTACAATCCGCATTTGGCTAACGTCAATCTTTCTCAATAATATGTTGAATTTTAGATAGTTATTGGTTGATGATTAGTTGTTTGTCTTCCTTATAATTGGTTCCTTTACTCTGCTTACCGGTATTTCTATTACAAAAGCTTACTTTATAAAGCTAATTGATATCAGCATTTTAAAATAAAAACATTTAAATTCGGCATGGGAGTAAATTCCCATGTTTTAACATAGAAACGAGCGCAAAGGCTCATTACTCCAGTCCCGTTAAACGGCAAGTTAAAGTGACTTTGTAGAAACAAAATTCACTCGGAATCATACTCGTAGTTACAACTGACGACCCCGACAGAACCTAATCAAATATGGACGAGGCCTGCGCCAGGTGAGGGCTCGCAGGTGCATGACAGCATTATTTGTCTCGTTCACTCTAAAGAGTAACTCGGGAATCACTATAGCTGTCTCTTACGTTGACATAATGCTTTTTTCCCTCTGATATAACGTTTTTTTCAGGGGCAGATACGCAGATATGCATCGGGTTGATACACTGCGGTCTTATTTGACGTTTCGTCCGTTCGTGTCATGCATTTAAAAAAAAATTGGCTTTTGAGTTAGTTGGCTGGTTGGTTATTGTTGTTTTGTGTCGCTCCAGTTTCGCGTGGCTCCGTGTATTCGTATGGTAACTAGGCGAGCTGCGAACTTTTGTGTTAATTAAATTTAACTTAGATAAACTTGGATTGCGAGTTAAAAAGCATGATGTTTATTTGTTTTTTAGTTTATAGCTTTTCATTTAATAGCAAAAGTCGCAAAGTTTAAAGAGATTTATTAAAAAACCTTCTTGTGGGTATTATAATTAAGTACTCTATTTAAATGTCCTTGAGTGAAGAAAAATTGAATTTTCAAGAACAGAAATCGTTTGTGATATTCATTTAAATTTCAGAAAGGTACGACACTAACGTATTTAATATGTCTCAAATATCCGTGATCCCAGTCAATATTTGTACAAAGAACTCGATATAGTTGTCAAGTGGTTAATCCGGCGGCTGGGGGAGCAGCGGCCAACCAAACCGCAAGCCCGCCGACTCTCACGATCGTCATGACTTTTGCTGCGACCGCACTCATCTAACCCCACTTCTTAACCAAGACAAAGTAATACCAAACTTCAAGTATGTATAATTTATATTTAATAACACAATTGTAAAGATGGGAGAACTATAGTTCGACCGGGAAGGTACTACCGTCACCCTCATAATCTGCGGTAAAGCATTACTTGTTTTTCCGTTGGAGAGGAGCAGTTGCCGGCTACACTTTGAATGGAGGTGACCATCTTAGTCTTTAGACGTACCAACGTATCTACGTTCGGGCTCAGATAGGATTTCGGTTATGTTTCTAGTTGTGCGTGGATATCTATGGATTGCGACTACTTAACAGCACACGCTCGTTTGCAACTCTTCTCACATAAAAATAAAAAACCTATTTGTAGTGTCCATAGCCTTAAGTCACGTGTGGATCGTAACGATAGACAAATTTTGGCAACGCAAAGTGTGGTCAATATTTGGATGGGTGATCGCTAGTCGCTAAATTTCATCCTCGCTTTCGTGCTTCGGGTGGCACATCAAGTAGTCAATTCCGGTTGTTATTTGTAGATGGCAGTTGTTCAACTTTGAGATCCTAAGGGCGGTTTACAAAGTTTGCGATAAACGGGCCACTATTCCGTAATTTCACCTGTCCGCATTGGAGCACCGAACATTGCTTCAGATATTCGTGCACAGCTGTAAGATAAAATGTCTATACACGCATTAAATAAAAAAAGGTCCATTTAATTCAAAATGACTCACCGTATGTTTTACACCAACGCGCCTTGAAATATAAAATTTTAACAATAATTAACCATAATATAAATATGATTTTGCTATCCTTTAGCGTTCTATTTTTAAATCGTGATATAATATGAAACGCCTGTTGTAACATAATTGTTTTATGATAGCATGAAGAGGATTTAATTAATTCTTATACTTAAAACATCGGCCCACACGTATATTGTTTTCAAATATTGTTATGCTTATTTGGCGAACAAATCCGTCTCATCTCTAAACGTTTTAAGAAAGTCGAGAATAAAAATATGACATAAAATTATATAGATACGTAATCACCACCAAAGGAAACAATTCCACCTTGACATTAATTAGAACGCCTAAATGGCGTGTGAAATTTTAAATCGTTAAAATTTATTGTATTGGTTGTTTTATTACACTCCCAATAAAATATTGGACTAACATAGCCTTGGTACGCAATACTGTCAGTAAACTCCTTGCAATATCTATTTCCTACTTAGAATCACGTGTTGTTAAAACGTTGTGGTATAAACGGATGAATTTCATTGAATCCCTTTATGATTTTGAATTTTGACAAGTAATTTCTTATATAAAAATACATTATTAAGATATTATACCTTATGTACCTTTAATTTTCATTATAATTTTTTTTCATTTCATTACATGTATAAGGATCGTATTCTTACCACGAAAAAAGACCTATTTAATTGAACTTTATAAGGATAAAGAAATATTCAGTCATAATTGTTTAACATGAAGAAATAAATCAGTTGATACAGTGAGAAAATATTCAATTTAATCCATTAGGTTACTGGTCAGGTATAAAGATATAAAGTTTTTTTTAATGCGCGCTAGTATGTCGTTTCGAGACAAATTATATTGTGGATCTTAAACCTTATAATTATATGACTATAATTATGTATAATCATTTTTTTAAACGCCATCTATGAGTTTCAGCGTTAGTTAGTGAATTTATGGTTTAATATTTCTCATATAAAACCGTTACTCGAAAGTAAACGCAAATAAAAATGTATACGGTGAAAAAGTGACAACGAAATAAAAATTCCCTCTAACGAAATTACGGAATACGGGTACCAACATCCGTCTGTTTAGTACCGGATTAAGCGTGCTATAATTTTTTGTGAACGTTGTTTATCATATTAGCCATAATATAAAGCGTATTATTCGAGGCTTTAACTATACCACTTTTTGGCAACTGGCAACCCCGGCGGAGTTTCGGTGACCGGAAGTGCTTGCGGGTTGAGGCGCGGGATTTGACCGGAAGTTGCAGCCCGAGCCTGATGTGTTAAGCTTTAGTAGGGGCTTAACTGAGTTATTAATTAATGGCCACGAGTATCCGGCGCCCGCTATATGTGCGAAGTTTTTGCGATGTGTTTTTTGTCTGCGTTTGTTTTTCGCCTACTTTTGGTGTCTCTTTGTGTCCACTTAATGAAGCATTGTTTATAAATAACCAGCTCTCTCACACATTTTGAAAGCTATACCCTTATGGAAATAGTATTCGGCTTCTTTATACATGAAAAATTACATTACAATGGATTCAAACAGAATCTCCATATTTTACGATATATGCAATGGAAATTTATGAATTCGTTTCTGAAAAAATAGTAGTATATATTTTTAACTGTGATGTTTATGAATCTGTAACATTACTATTACATAGTAATACACGCCTGACTTTACCCGAATGTTTTGATGGATATCAATTAATTTTATGCGAAAACTTGCTGAATAATTTATTTGCTACAGGAACGTATTATAACTTTATAACTGATGGATAGTTCCGATAGCATAGGAACTAAATGTTTTTTTAACATTATTTTCATTATATAAATAATTGTTAATTTTCTTTAAGTGAAAACACAAATCATTATTTTTATATTGCTCAATCCTTGTCTAATCTGGCAAAAATACAGACTAAGCAAGGATGCTTCATCCTAACAATAAGCTCTTAATTAAATAATAATAATAATCCCTTCCTACTGTTTTGAGGTAACAGGTCATTTAAAAATGTTAAGAGCTGCTACCAAAAATTTCAGATCTGAGTTCAATCAATATCAAAGTAGAAAGAAGAAGTAGAATAAGATTAATCCTCAGAATGAAAACAAATATTAGTTATAGTAATTTCCGATAAAAACGTAGACATACGAGTACGCTCTTCGAAGGTTTTTTTTTTGAGTTCCTAAAACGGATCAGCGTTCTTTTTGTGTGACATATTCTTAAACACTATTTTATGCCATGTAAATTTACATTATTTAAACTGAATAAGGTCGATGCGTTCATTCTATATATAGCTGCTGGATGGAAATGTCAGGTAGGTATTAACAGCGCTTTTATCGTGCTAACACTCGTCTAAAAATGTCAGAACAGGTGTTTATGACAGGTAGATCTTAAACATATGAGTAATTTACATATTTCAAAATAAAAATGTGCGTAGTATTTGATGTAAATAGGCTATTAATCTGTTTATAACTGACTAGGCTTTACAAACGGCTTAACTCAATATTATAATACATTTAATTAAATTATGTAGCACTATTTTTACCACATATGTATTTGAAACTAATCTAGAAAAGATTTCGAAATCATACCTATAATAGTAATTGAATGTTATATAGAAAATTGAAAGTTTCTATTATACACGCTTTGGGTAAGAATTTCCAAGTCCTTTCTTAGTGCTTATAAAAAATCTATCTACAAGGAATTTTCGAGCGTAGAGAAAAGAATTATATTTTTAATGAAACTTCAATATCTTTACTTAGATCACAGCTATGTTCATTTGTCTATTTGACGTATTTCTTGGTATAACCAAATTTTATTATCATGTTTTCTGAAAGGACCTAATTATACTTTCCTGAAATATTAATCCTTTTACACAGACCGTGAGTAAATAGTTGCGAGAATAAGAACATGCAAGGCAAATCTGTTAAAATTAAATTAAATTACTATCCAGGGATACTTGGGTTTAATCCGCTGTATACATTAACTTAACTATGCGGTGTGAATGAAACAAAATATAATCATGTCATGTTTGTGCCGTCCGTCTTGATCCTCCTCACATATGAATAAAGCCGTAAGTGACACGTATAATTTATTTAATTATACTTACAATGTTTGCGAGTGTATATTGCAAGTTATTTCCGTAAGTAAACAGAAATAATCCGTTAATTCCGTAAGTAAACAGTTATAATAATCTATTGTCTATATGTTGTAACTTCACAGTCTTGAATATTATGACATTTGGGAAGTAGTAATTGGTAAATCCATTATCAATGTCAAAATGTTTATATGCATTGACTCAATTCATCTTAAAACTACTTATAATAACAGCCTCACCTAAATAATCTAAAGGGAGTCCGTGCCCATGTCCGTTCCAAGAACGCTAGCATCCCCGCGTTGAAAAGCAAACGCAATTCTTTGCGCGATATATGAACCAGCACTCGTGTCACCTGCGGCGTCGTTCAAACGTGGGTTATTAGTGTTTTTGTATGTGAAAAATTATTCACATGTTTGTATTATTTCATTAGGAGTTAGTTAAATGTAACAAGAACTCTTATGTACTCTTAACTATTTAGTGGTGGGTAGATAGCTATTCAGGAAAAAAGTCTGTTGCCACCGCTGCCATCGTTTATCCCACCTACGGAACTGTAGTTGAATTTCACAAGGCTTCATGATACATCTCTGTGAAGCATTTTACAAGCTATGGCCCGTGAAGAAATAATTGACGTAATTTGTAATTGGCTCACTACAACATAATATTTGAAAATATCCAAAATATTTTTCTTGAAACTCGATATACCCTTAACAAAAGATCGATCCAAAAATGTAATGTACCTATCTATGAAACAGCTATCAATTACAGTATTAGTTTAAATAAACAAAAAGCGTGCATTGCATTCGTGGTTAGAATATTAACCGTGTTTGCTTTTCATCAGTTAACTGCAAATTAACACTTGCCAAGATTTCTAGAAAATAAGTACCCGTCTCACTGTTGACTACGTACTAATGATTTGTTAGCTTGTACAATGACATAATAACATGACTTTGACAGATTTTTTTACATTTACTAGCGTATAATTTGAATTTCTTTTTAAGGAAAGATTTTAATTTAAGCACACATATATATATGGATAAATGTGGGAGAATAGAGATGTGATACAATTTAACAGATATTTTTTGTTTTTATGAAATGTTGAATGAATTGAAAACTTTTAAAGAGAAAATTCCGGGAATTTATCGAATATCTATTTATATTAAAAAGTAACAAACGAGCGTGCACGATACCTGATGTTAAGTACTCGCTGCAACTCGTGGACATCGATATCAAACCTCAAGTAGAATGGAAGTCCTATCTTTAGGTACATATAGATGCGTTGTTACTCGTGAGGGCTAAGACAAACATTCAAACGCAAGGCAATCGCACCTCTCAATCCAGAACATAAAAAATGCTTCTTGGCGGACTATAAATTTGGGGTTGGTAGCAGCTGCAACTTGAGGCTGAGGGTGGTATCTTGCCGGGCGAGCTATTGTAACATTGGGCGGCAGAAATAAAACTGCAAATATTAAATTGCGCGTGTAATTCGCTATCAAATTAATTTGCAAAGAACGACGCGCAAATCAACAGCATATATTAGATGGTTAAGTCCTCCCTGGCATAGTAGGCTACAAAGGTGGGTAGGAGTGACGTATGACATGGTATTGGCTTAACATTAGTGTTGATTGTTAACGGGCGACATCTAATGGCGCATCGTTACACTATAGTCCGACTACTTGCGCTTGCTCGCTATTCATGAGACAAATGCCCCAATCGTAAACAACGCGAAACCGTGTGTTTATATTAGCACTAATGTTACAAGGCGAATTAGTTAATTAGACATTATAATGTTTCTACGACCGTTGCTCGGTAGCCCTCGGGAAATTTATCTAGCGTCATAGTTGTACGAAAACTGGAAACAGTATTACTATGATTAGTATCTTTTTTTTACCCTTTTAATTTGCAATGTTGCTAAGTATTCTCAGTGTTTGATCTAGTGAAGTTAAAATACACATTACGTATTCGTAATGGAATGAGTTACTGCGTAATTTATGTTAGCATTGCAATAGGTATTTTATGTTCATATTTTTAAATGGTTATAATGTAAAATTAAAGATATCTTGTCAGGTTAGCGATTAACAGAATACTTGCAAGTACATTTTATTAGTAATTATTGAGTATATTATGATAAATATGTTAATATAAACTACAATTACCTCGTGTTCTTATTTGGGAAAATGTAAGAAAATTCTGTAATACCAATTTAAAATGTTACCTAAAACTTTTACAATATTAAACAATAGCTGAAGTTAAATTTTCATTGCAACCATATTTTTCAAAATTTTCGTATTATAACGTAATAAACTGACGTGAAACCCATGGCTTGTGGGAATCATACATGTACGTCAAATTTACACAGGCACAGTTATTCGGCGGATGGGTTACTGCCAGTAGCAAAACTTCGCTTGCATTGCCCTGTTCGATGAACACGCTAAGTTGTCTTGTCAGAAGACCCTGTGGATGGTATGATGACATCTTACACTCAGATTGGTCTCTAATTTAGGTATATCTATCAATCCACATTTGAATAGTGTGGTGGAGCACACAATGGGTTGTCAGGAGAAGCATCACTTTCATACTAATTTTAATTATATAAATTCTCGATTTTCGGTAGAAAGGTGTTATTACTCGCACACTTACATATGGAGCGATATACATACGTTTTGTATACATATATTGTTGTACACCCCTTTGTTATATTCGAATAACATGCTCCTCTGATCTTTGTTGGCCTTCGGGAAAACAACTATGTAGGTTTATACGCAAACGTGCAAGTAAATACGTGTTACAGAGTACAGTATGAACTCTATTATATATTTCGGGTTATAACGTAAATACAAGCATAAGGTTTGTAGTTTGTGAGCTAAAATAATGTAATATTCAAATATGCTTCAAAGTGTAATGAAGTCTGCAATGTACGGATTGTTACGTTAATAACTATAATGCATGATACTATCATCATCGTTACTGTTTAACGCTGGGCAAGGGTGTCCACTCAATGAGAAGGATTAGGGCAATTTAGTCCACCACATTGGGTAAGTGTGGATTATTAGACTTTACACACTGTTGAGAATTTTACAGATAACTTCCAGGCATGCAGGTTTCTACACAACATTTTCTTTATCGTTTAAGCAAATGTCAATTAGTTTCTAATACACATATAACTTTGAAAAACAAAGTAGTCGGATCTCTGTGTGAGCTGTCGGTTTTTTAACCACTAAGCTATAACCATTTTTACGTCATTACGTACGTCATTTACTAAATTGTAATCTGATAAACATGCGGACTTCGATATTTTTGTACTAAAACAGATAATATAGCCACCTCTTGCTACATTATCAATAAAAGGTGTATGTTTTATTAGCCGGGGGTCGTTGGCATTTAAAGAGGGCATATGCGACCTCACCTGCCAGTAGACGATCCCCTTTAGTAACGATCACCTCCCTCGCTCGGAAATATTAAATGTTACTTGTTTGGTAAGCTGCGTTCTGTCAAGGGAGGGTTTCGTCGGGGTGTTATTTAGCACCAAACCTACACAGGGAACTTCCATCGATCAACGGTTCTAGCTTTTAATAAGCGTAATGGCATGGACGCGTCGAAGCTGACGTGGCGAACTTGTTTTGTTGAAGTATTCGTGTTGTATTTGTAATTTAATTAGATGTTGACTTTCAGTGAAGGTTAATTTTGGGGCACCGGCTGTGATAATGCTATTTTTTATAAAAAATGTTATTTTCCAAATCCATTATATATTTCAATATTTTATCAATAATATGAATGAATACATACATATTCATATTTCCCGTAGCTCAACTTTATACTTTTTGTATTTTTTTTCTTTTGGAGCGAAAATTTAATAACCTGATTAGTTACTATATACTATGTAAATTAACGTATTAAAATGCAAGTAATGAACAAGAAGATTTAAGCATACCATAATTAGCGTTAACGTAAAATTAAATAAAATTATTTATTTCACAAATTATGTTCATTACAATTACAGCATAATTAAAACTAATAAAATTATACGGTTTGATGTTTATATTACCATTGCTACCTCAAGATGCTTTTGTAAAGGAAAGAAAACCGCGTCAAAATCTTCATAATATATAACAAATATCGATGGATATGAAACTACTCTATGCAATCATTTGCTCGTAATTTGGCGAACTAAAACAGTAGCGGTTCGACAGTTTCAACAACGAGACTAGTTGAGTTCAAACTCGACTTTAATGATAACTTCTGTGAGCGTTTCCTGGTAACTGTGTAATCAGAATACTAGATAATCGCGTCGGTGTCTCGGCTTAGGGCGATCGTACACTGTGCTTTTGTGCAACTTTACTGTTAGGGCGACTTTAGTAGCGATTGTTTTTTGATAATGGTTGTAAATCTAGTAATAATAGCCTGTATTATTTTCGACTACCGTTACGATATTTTCATCGATATTTGAGTACAATGGATAGGTAGTGTGGTACCTTATAGAAAATGTATTTCGGTACACGGAGTATTTGTCCTTTCTGTATTGTAATACCGGTAACCCGTTTTCTTTTATCTTGTATGTTTATCTTTTATGTTGGTGTTTCATCGTTAAGTAATTAATTGTAATTAAATTTAAAACTAACGATGGGGCATATTTAGATTTGGTTTCTTTAAATTTGTGATTATCCAATATTTCTTCTTTGGTTATTCTTTTTAACATCTTAAAAATAGCTGCCTTGTTTTCATGGAGAAAAACAAGCTGCATTTCCTACTCCTCTCGTTCGTGCTTGATTGTATATTTTGTAATTAATTGTGTTTAAATATTACGTCTTAAGTATTTAAATAAAAATATTTTTAAAACGCCTAGTTGTAAAAATCTTAAATTCTAAAGCGCTTCGAGTTTCAAGGTCTTCAACTAGTATATATTACGGTATTGATGCACGCACTGAATCTAGAATTATTTTATTACGTAATTTGTGAAATGAGATTTCTTGATACATTAGAATTTTATCGGTGACTATTCAGACCAGCTCGTGGTAAGAATTGATTTAATTGAAGGTTGTTTTGGGTTAAAAGAATAACAATCGAGCGTGTTGGCCATTTGATGTTAAATGGTCGCTGCAGCCCATGACATTCATTTTCAACCACAAACAAGACCGAAATACTGTATGAAATAGTACACATGTTTATCTATTAACGAGGTCTAATATTAAAGACCTCGTTTATATAATGACAATATAAATAATAGCTTGGGATAACTCCCATACTGCCATCTGATCCTAAACTTAGCATAGTTCATACTATTTTGACTAGACCACTGATCAATATAATTATATACATATACTAAATACATAATTATATCGATAATTTATACCCAGACAGAAAAATACTCGTGGGGATCGCGTTAATATTGGACGATTGGACCAAGATTACAAACCATTGGGTTAAGAACTATTATAAAGTACATAATATACAATGTAACGTTATATGAAATAATATAAGTAAATAGCGATCAGAAGTAATGTAAAGAACCTGATTGTTATATAATATGCTGGTTTAAATGTAGCATTCCATATAATGTCATAACAAGGCATATACAAATATTTATCTGTGACAATATTTTCTATGTGACTCCCTTAACGTTTTATAAGTTATATCGTCAATTTTGTTGACAACGCTCATTCTAAGCGATGGTTTAGGCAACAGACTAAGTACATACGTATCGTATGAACTCAAACTGTACATTAATACATAGTTTTCACGAATACACAAAAATCCATTCTTTCTACGCATAGTTTTTAGGTGCGTCACGAATGCTTCAACGCGTGTCTAGCATTAGGTATGCGATGTGATATGCAATGAAAAGCATTAATTTGCACGACGCATGCGGAGAGAGTCTGCATCCGACACTCACGACACGACGACACCTAGTTACAAGTGTACTAGTGGGTGGGGCAAACCCCCCCGTCGCGAATTGTTTACCTTACTATGCACTACTTTCCGAATATAATTAGACTCATTTGAGTAATGGACAGCAGTGGTAGATGTGTTGTATTTTTCGGTTTCTTACACAGAAGTCCGAGGATTAAATCT
>DWON01004168.1:0-16692 GCA_018251015.1 Phocides pigmalion okeechobee | reverse complement strand
TACTCTTGAGGACTAAGATGGTCGCCTCTAATAATGTGTATCCGGCAACCACACCTCTCCAACCGAAACACAATACAAGAAGAACATGTTGCTTTACGGCGGGTTATGAGGATGGCGGTGGTGCCGCCCCGGGTGGGCTCTACCACCTTTACGGCTAAGTTTATGTGTATTAGTAGATACATTACTCTATATTATTTAACCTGCCATCAATATAATATTTATTTCTTTTTACATTTCCATATTCAGGGTTAGTTTTTTTTTTTCAAAATTAAATGGCAACAAACGAGAAATATGCCTTCTTAAGAAAAAAATCCAAATGCATTATAAACGATGGAATTCGCGGTAACAAATGTAAGAATGAAATTTCTGTATTGCATAACAATTGTAATTTTTAATTTCAATGCAATTTTGCAATATGAAACAGGCCTCTTATTACCAGTACCTGCCGAACATGGATTCCTAAAAGAAGGACGTATTTTTAAGTATGCCATCAATTCATCAATATTTTCGATGTTTTGGACATCGATATATAATTTTAGAAAAATCGATATTGTAACATCGATTTTTTATGTTAGATCGCATCCCTGTTTGGTGGCAACCCTATAAGGAGTGGGTAGACCGGTCACGGTCGCCTGCGCAGCCAACCTCGCTCACTGCCGAGTGCCAACGAACTCCAGCCTTCAGACCTTCAATACTTCCAATACCTTTCGCAATAGAACGGCGAACTACCGAACCGTCTTTGTACTTTTTTATGTGAGAAGAGTCGCAAACGAGCGTGCAAACCACCTCATGTTAACTAGTCGCAGCCCATAGACATCCACGTACAACCACAAATACGACTAAAACCCTATCTAAGCGCGTTGCTCCTGAGGACTAAGATGGTCGCTTTGCTTCCAAGTATAGCTGGCAACCGCACGTCTCCAACCGAAATGCAAGTAATGCTTCACGGCTGATTATAAGGGTGACAGTGGTACCTCCCCGGTTGAACTATAATTCTCCCAACTTAAAACCACCTACTGTACCGAGCTGGAGCGTTTCTACTCTCCACCTAATCCACTCTCATTAGGTCAGATATAAAGTCACTGACAGGCTGTGGCTGTTGTCTTGTGACCAATTCTATCTATCTATCTATATAACTACATTTTTCATTATGTAATGGGTACTCGCGATTCTTCTTTTATTGCTGATATTTCGAACCAGTTGCGTGGCTCGTGGGCACGTGAGTTTCGCTGTAAAGATAAAAGAGAATCATCAAAATCGGTTCACGTAGTGAAGAATAATCAGTGGACATACATTAAAAAAACATTCCCACGAATTAGAGCTCGCCCGGGGCGGCACCACGGATACCATCATAACCCGCCGTATAGCAACATGTGCTTCATGTATTGTGTTTCGGTTGGGGAGGTGTGGTTGTCGGATACCCATTATTGGAGGCGACCATCTTAGTCTTCAAGAGTAGGAACGCTTCCGCGTCAATCCTTGAATAGAGCTTCTGTTCTATTTGAGATTGGACGTAGTTGTCTATGGGCTGCAGTGACCACTTAACATCAGGTGGCCTGCATGCCCGTTTCTTACTCTTTCTCAATAAAAAAAAGAATAAAAAAAAACTTACAAGTATTTTGACAGCCTGTCTGGTATGTTCGTCCCAGGTGACACGATGGCCCACGATGGGCCACTCACTGGGGCCCGCGCTCACTGGTTTGCCGACGCCCTTCCAAACTGCCCATACCGCAAACCCATTTATTGTGAGCTCGGCATCTCCTTGCAACTCACTGAAATTAGAGCAATATTATTTTTAATCCTCGAACTGAAAATAGATAATTATCATTTTGCAACCTCTTTGTGTGTATGTAAATATTAAAAGAAGGTAAATACATGACTGAGCACCTTACTATATAACCAATGATATACTTCATGTGACATCAACTTAAATGCTACAAAATAAGTTAGTTTCATAGTTTTCATAAATAGTTTCATTCAAATCGGTCAAGCAGGTTTCATCTGATGAAATACAGACACATGGCTACTTCAAAACAAAAGGGCTACAACGCGAACAGACCTAATTTTACAGAAGAGCCATTTAAAGTTTTCAAAATCAGTTCTTGTATAATTGCTCTGTAATTTTAAAACTGATAAATAGGTGTTATACACTGTTAGAAAGATATTTTTATTCTGCTTTTAATAGTTGATTTGGATATGTGACTGACAAAATTTGAATTTATACAATAAAAAGGATTTTGAATTTTTTGATTTGTGACCCATTTGTTTTAAAGTAGCGACATGTTAATATTCAATTTAATATAAATTTTCAATAATGTGGTCCCTGTGTTGGCACAGAGATAAATAATTTTTAAATTATGTTTTTCAAAAAACTTTTTATAAACACAGCTCACTAGAATACAACAGTTGTGCAACATTCAATTAGTCTTATAAAGTAATTAAAAATATCCGTCTTTTTATTTTTCATTTCACACTTACTCTATTAAGAAAGTACCATCAGCAGCAAACTTGGACTGCAACTGCTGCATGTTGACTTCCAACAACTTTTTGGGCTGTCCACGGCACTTGCACGGGTACTCCCACAGCGGCTGAGCCTCAATCTCCGCGTCACTTATCGTTCTTGAGCTCTGCTAGAACAAATTATGCTTATCAGCAGAATATTATGAAAATTAGAATCAGCATTTTTTTTTGGAGAAACATCAGGATTACGACATAAAACATATTTCTTTAAATATAAAGTACCAAACAACAAGTGATCACTGCCCCCCATGGACATCTGTAAAATAAACAACTAAACAACTTCATATAAAACCAGCCCTACCTGAAGTCAATCACCACCCCTCAAACCAACAAATTGAAGACTAAGCATCATAGCACATATGTATACATAAAGCACCCAAAGTAAAAACACTAGTGTCTGTAATTTTGAAAGATTACATTTAAGGTTATCTCCACAATACAATCCCTAATTACTGTGATAGTATAATAATCCCAAATTACAGTGCTGTGAGTCACAGGGAAAGAGTTAAAGAAAAATTATCTGTTTGTGTCTGTCTACACTCATCCCAAAAATAATAAACTCATTTTGACAGAACTTTAATAAAAAGTGCAGAGGAAAATATCTGAACAAACATTGACCACTTTGTTTGCTATTCCTTCAAGATTCCTGCATAAAATTGGAAGACTACACGCATAGAATATTATAATATATAGTTCATACTTTACCTCAACCAGATTATCAAATACAGCCATATCAATGCCTTCACAAATACCTAGAGGTATCCTTATTTTATGCAAATCTTGGAACTCTACAGGCATCGCCCAGAACTCACAAACCTCCGGCATAATACTAACATTCCCTTGAAACTTTCCATTGTATTTATGCAGCAAGTATGCCATCTTCAAATTCTCCCAAGGTAGTATAGCGCTGCTAAAATTTGGATCACAAACAACTTTTGTCACTTCCTTTAGAATAACATTGTCTACATCTGAAACTATTTTAACATTGTCTATGCAATTTTCTTTGATATAATCCTTGATTATCTCAACATTTAAGTTAGCCTTTTCAAGTACATATACATCCTTAGCACCCATCCTTGCAGCGGCCAAGCCAAGAAAGCTGCTTCCATTTAAGTCTAAAACAACATCATCTTTACCCAAAGTTTCTTTTATCTGTGCAAGATACTTTTTACTCCGTCTACCGTCATTTAAATAAGACAAATGAGTTCTTGAAAATGTCATATGCACGCCACAGTCACAGGCGGGTCTATCATAACTATTATATTTATTAACTGTATCTTCTAAATAGAACCATAAAGAATATTCATCTTGACAGGACACTAATGTTACTTTTGAGTTCTTATTCAGAGTTATTTCCTTTGGAAGGTAGTATACAGCTTGCATCCAGTGGTCACGCCACGGTATAGTGTCTTGTGGACGCTCAGAGGATATATCGGCGTTACGGTGACACCACCAAGGAGCGCAACTAAGGCAAATTTTACCTGAAAATAAATGGAATAACCATTACATGTAATAACCAATTATAAAATTAAACATAATTTTATTAATTGATAAAGATAATTTATTAGTAATGCCTTTTACTAAGCCTGTGCCAATCAATGCCGTTTGACACCTATAAAGGGCATACCATATTTTAATAAAACCACGTTAATAATAATCAAGGGTCTAAAAGAAGATGAAAAATGTGTGTTATTCATTTTATAAATTTAAATACATAAATTGGTATTTGGATATCTGTACCCAAATAGCAGTAATTTTTATTTGAATTTCAATCGAATGTATTACTTTTTTTAGAAAAACATTCCTTAATAGATTAAAATTTGAGTTATGACCACATATGAGAGTCCATTAGGCATATTGTTGCAAAAAAAACACATTTAATAACAGATACAAACCTTCTGGATCCATATTAAGCTCCCACCACATAAACACCACCTGTGCTCTGCCTGTGTTTGTAACCACAAAGTCATGTTTTGCGATCCTATTCATTTCTAGAGAAGTGCGGCCTGACCAATCATAGGTGAAGACAGCAATTTGGTCCGAGAGTTCCTTGAATGCATAACGAGGCAATTGTGATAGTTGGATATCATGAACAGCTGCCGAGCCTGGACAAGCTCTCATCTGAAATACAAATTGACTGTTTCCTTAAAATGTTTACTACAATTGCCATGGATTATTCCAATGTACTTATCAATCAATAGTCCACCTCTTTCAACAAATGAAATATTCACAAATGGCATTTTTACACACTATTTTAATTTTTATGCAGTAATGCTAAAAAAATAATTTAAAAAATAGCCTATGTGATATTGAAGAACCCAGTAAGGACCTGGAGATCATCTATAAATACAATATAACTCCAAAGAAATCTAGTTAGCATTATAGGGTACATTAATGAATACAATTTTCAGAACTTTCAACCTATTCATTACATTACATTTCTGTTCCTCAATTCATTATTTAATACTGTACCTTCTGTGGCGTTCTTAGCACAATTTCCAAATCCTCATCAGCTAGATCATTGAGTTTGTTCCATTTTTGCAGTGATGGTGATTCAACAACTTGAGCATAGATCACTGCTGAATCTGGTACCACAATGCAGTCTTCCTCTAAGAGGTACTTGTGGGCATGTGAAAATGTTGATAGAGCACCTAGAATTACGTAAGGAACACCATTACAAATCACAGCTCACATAGTGATAACACAACTTTAATTGTTCACAATTAAAGATTTTTTTTTTAATATGTCATACTTCAAAGATAATGGCAAAAATTCTAAAAGGTGCCTATTATATTGTCAAAGGTATGTGAAATCTATTTATCTATTTTTATTCAAAGTTTAGACTCCTAACCCCTCTTGTTTAACAAAAAAAACAAGCCCTCAAACCATTTACAAACTCACCACCAGCTTTGTACTAAAGCTTTTTAAGGGTATATTTAACTGACCACAGTTAAGTTTGTTTTACTATCTCACCACAAAAACAATATAGTGCTGTGTAGTGTTTATAAAAATTGTAGTGTCTTAAAACTTTTATAGTGTTTTGTAATTATGATACTGTACTTTTTTTTTGATAGAGAACAAGTGTTTACACCATAAAACTGAAAAAATAATAATATCATCATATTCTAATTGATATACATAATACTGTAAATACCTTCACCAATTAATTCTGTGTCAAAAACTTCAGTAACCAAAATGTTTGCCTTTTGTTTCATATCCCCACCCTCCCCAACTGTAAGTTCTGTAGATCGTTTTGGTATGACAGTAATTTTGTCTGCCACTCCATTCCTCTGGAGAATCTTCACGCAGCACTCAGCCATGGGCTTGAACGCTTCACAGGCCACTATGGAATCTGCACCACATTTAGCTGCCATTATAGATAGCAAGCCCGTACCTGTGCCTGGAAAGATAGTGTATACAACTTAACGATAAATCGATGTTAGGTGTCATCACTAACAGAGTTTTATTGTATAACTAATAACAAAATAAATTCAACTTAAAGTGTTTCCACATATTTTTGTAAGTACAATAAAAAAATGATATTCATGGTAACCATGACGACAGTCTGGAAACTCACGTTGTTGTTAGTAAAAGCAATTTTAATTAGTGTAGAGCCATATTATGAACAGTGAAGAAATGGGATTAAATTGGTATTGTAGATTTTTATAATATATAATTTAAGTTATATAGAATAGAATATATATACAGTTCAAAACATGATATGTGAATGTAAATCACATTCAGAAACTAAAAAAAAAATTTTTCAAACAATTGTTTAAATTGACCACTAATAATCTTACCAATATCCAATACATTTGCCTTCTTCCCAGCTTCATGCGTCTTTTCTATAGCCAGTTGTAATGCTCGGTAATACTTCTTGTTCCTCTCAGTGTCATGAAGCATGTCTGCAAATGCTGACCTTGCTATTTCCTGGTGGAAATCGTAATTCTCATGTTGCACATCCCATTCTGTGCTTCCTGTTATTGGATTCCGTTTTTGGGTAAACACTTGCATCTTTATATCTGGGTATGTAGCTGTACTTTTAAATCTAAAAATCAGTTCAATTTATTGAACACAGTATAAAAGTATCTTTTTTATTTAATATTCATCAACTAGGAATCTATTTTTATTAGAAACCAGAAGAACACTTCCCGATTATTCTAAATTCCCTCTATTTCAGGTGATATGAGATATAAAATACTCTTTACGTATAACTTAACTAGAGACCCTTTTAAAGCACTTTATAATACATGAACGCAAGTTTTCTTTGTCGTGAGTCTTAAATTCTAAATCAATGAAGTCAATATGCCGAATGTCTTTCTGAATAAATATGTATGTTACAAAATTTATAAAATCAATACCTTTTACATGAATAAATTACGAAATAATTTCTAATCTTTTGAGTTAATTTTACGCTCATTTATACATTACAAAATGATAATAATCGAACTCTTAAAATATTTTTACTGTTCAAAGCAAAGCAAAGCAAACGCAAACGTGATTTCTTCTGTCAAAGTCAAAGTGTTGACTCTTGACGTCTTTGACATTTAGACCTTTTCAATTTACACGTAAATTATATATTTCTATGTAGTTGATTGTAGAATAAAACTAAATACCGTAACGTCATTAATTGAAATTAGTATTAAATAAGGCGATCGATAATAAAAATATATTAAAAATACTGAAAATAATAAAACCGCAATGCAATGGCACATTAAAAAAATTTTTACAAATATCCCTGTAATATATTAATGTTTTTTCAGCTTAATTTGATGATTCACGACCTATAATTTTTCCATTCAATTAAAAATTATTAATGAATATAAAATTAAAAATATATATATAAAAAATTGCTCATTTTCATGTATGCTAATCTTGACTTTATTCAATTTTTATCCTGGCAGTAGGTATTAGTTGTCAAATTCGTTTCGTCTTTCATTACGACGTTTTACTATCATGGCGGCCGCGGTAGGCAGGATTTGTGGGGCACGACTTTTGAAAAATTATGGCTTAGTTGCACCCCAGGTACTAAAAATCCTAATTAATAACAAATTAAGCTCTTAACAATGCAGTATAGAGCCATTCGGGGTCCGTGTAATTTATGAACATAATATTATAAAAGACCAAACCTTCATGGTGCAAGGGTGTATTTTTGCAATTTACCTAATTTTCAGTATTAATTCGCGTGTTTTATGTAGATATGTGGGTGTATAGAGTTAGTAGTAGTAAATTGGTAGCTCCGTGCATAACGAATTTCCCAGGGTTGGTAATAACCTTACAAACATTATGTAACAAGTGCAAAAACTAATGGTGACCATCCATTGCAGGTATGTCAGCTGTCCACCAATACTCAAGGATGGACGAGAAATAGAAAATTGGTAAGTTGAAAATTCCTTTTTATTGTTGGTTTCAAACCCATAATTTTGTGCATACCATGTTTAAGGTCAAGTGTGAAAATAGATAGTGGGAATATTATATGAATTATCAACTAATAAATAATATATCTCATATTAAATACCTTATCCATATTCGAAATACCTGGATGACCACAATTAACCAAGATAGTCATTACAATTTTTTTGTGTTAAAAAATAATTTTCAATTTATTTTTATTGTACCTAAGACTATTAATAATGAATAAGTATTTCCAACATGAGCTTTGAATATTCAGTATGAGTTATGTAAATATTTGCAAGAATTTTAATACATTTAATTTTGCAAAATATTATTTCCAGCTGTTGTCAACACTGGGAGTGGTGGGTGGAGGAGTAGGTGCCCTACTGTTTGCCCTGGAACAGTCAGTAAAGGCCTCCGGATCAGAGGCTCACCCCTTTCACCAGCCATGGAGTCATGATGGCTGGTTCAAGTCTTTTGATCATGCCAGGTTTGGTACATTTCATGAATAGGTATATAAATATTTCACAGTACTTATTATTTTAATCAGTCTTAACTGCCATAATTTCAGCTGATGTTAAATTTTCTAGGAATAATGTCAATGTTTGTTTCTGTAATTTTAAATAATCAATTATTTTTCCAATTGTAATACACAAAAAGAAATTCATAAAAATCCAAAATAATAATTTATATGATAAATTAGATGATATGATAAATGTATATTAATTTTATATCCCAGGTCAAAATTGAGTTCTATTTACACAGTGGCCAGCTGGTCAGTGTGCTAAAGGGATCATTATTTTTTTAAATCCATAGAGTACAATTTTTACCTCATTTATGTTGAGTAGAACACAGGGTTCACACCAGAACATCTAGGCAACCAAAAGACATAAAAAAGTAAACATCTCATAAAAACCATGACTTCAATAGGCTATGAGTATTTTCATGTTATGTCATATGAATGTGCTCAGTCACAAACTTCAGGAACAGAATATTTATTATATACTAAGTAACAAACTGTCATATAGATCATCTGATGCAGTATATCATGGTATGGACACCTGCAACTCTTAATAAAACAACATCATTATGTAATATACTTAATTTACTTAATACTTTTCAAAGGTACTTGAATAAAATTCCTTGCTGACTCAGTTTACAAAAATCATATTTGTATTCTAATTTTATCATTGGTATATAGTAGTTAGACCATGAACAACCTCCCTATTGATCAACTATCAAATTATTATGCTTTGATGGAAGAGTTATTAGATACAAACAAGGAGACCACTTTAAACTTACCTAAGTATACTTAAAGTTAAATCACCATCTACTAAGATGTCTCTTTAGAACCACCTCAGTACTTGCAATACACATTTGTACCAACTCTGATAAGGTTTCAATCTTATTTGAGATTAAATATGGATAACCATTAACAGCAATAACCACTTATCATTAACTAGTCTGCTCTTTTGTTTCCAAATCTTCTAAAATAAAAACAGATAATAATCACACATGACACTCATCACTTCCAAGAGCATTAATGTGATAGATATACATATTTTTTATTGCTCACTTCAGCATTCGACGAGGCTACGAAGTATACAAGCAGGTGTGCAAGGCATGCCACTCTCTGCAGTACATTGCTTACCGAAACTTGGTCAATGTTACCCATACTGAGGAAGAAGCCAAAGCTGAAGCTGAAGAGGTAATTTTTCATTGCCATTTAAGATTATTATGGTTATTCATTTCAGGTATCTGCATTCAACAGCATGATGGACTCTGACTTATAATGATTCCATGTGCAGCTGTTTTCTCAATAATGGAGCAATTATAATGTTTAAAATCAAGGACACCATCCTAATCCTTAGAAGTTGCTACTCATCAACATATTAGATAAATGGTAGGACAATTGTTCAACAGAGGAGGTAACACTGCTGCTCTCATAATCCGGTGTAAAGCAACACTTTTGTTTTATTGGAAAGATGCAGTTGTCGGCTATACTTTGAAACAAGGTGACCATCTCTGTCCTTAGGAGTAGTAATGCATCTAAGCACAAGCTCAAATAGGACATCAGTCCACTTTGAGACTCAGACCTAAATCCTATTTGAAGTTTAATATATGTGTCCTTGGAATGCAGCGACTATTTAAAATTGAATCACTCATATGCTTGTTTCTTATTCAATAGAAAAAGCCAATAATATTGGGCCCTTGAATCAAAATCATAATAAATGTAATTAAATGATTGAAAACATTTACCTACGTTGTTGTCATCCTTATAGAGAATAGTGATTTATACATATTTTTAACAGAGCAGCAGTAAATATGATGTGTAAAAAATGTGGGTTTATTCATTGATCATTTGATTTGATATATATACCTTTATAAAACAACCAAAAATCGAACATATATTGTACCATATCACATATATGAAATAGTTAACATTGTCAGATATTATCACTTTAGTATAATGTCCTCTTATTCAAAATGATTAATGTTTAATGTGTGGATCCAATCACCATATAGTTCTTGTTGTCTGTATTAGCAAATTACTTTGAAATAAGCTTTGCACTTTATAAATTCCCATTTCTCTTCGTTTTTGCAGGTAATGGTGAAAGATGGTCCTGATGAAGAGGGCAACTACTTCGAGAGGCCAGGCAAGCTCTCGGATTACTTCCCGTCGCCATATCCTAATGAAAATGCCGCCAGAGCCGCCAATAATGGTAAGCTTGTGGTAGTAATGTATTCATAGAATTAAGAAGCGTGAAGACCTGTATTTATAGCTATTCTCTTTGCACTTACGCTCATTTGGACTTGGATTTACTCTTATTCTGATGGCACTTTTGTACGACGGTAATTGGAATAATAGCGGATTTTATAGGAGTAATGGCGTTGACTACCCCTAAAATATCAAAATAAAAAAATATACAAGAGTTATTTCATTTATATGGATATGTTATTGATATGATATGTACATTTATGAATGTTACTTGACTTTGACCTTTCTAATGTCCTATTCATACCTGGCGAAGGCCTGGGGTAACACATGTTGTGCAAATATTTAGTGGCCGAGATATAGCTTAGTGGTCTATGTGGCGGTTGTAGCCAGACCACCATCTCAGTCAGGGTTCCATCCATCCATCTACTAGCACTTATTGGTAACAATTGGCACTGATTGCATAATTTCACTTCATGCATTTGATCAGTAACGATTACCAATAACTCCAAATCATACCTGAAGTTGCTTAACGCCTACACAATAGCTTACGATCTACATAAGCAGTAGTAATGCGACCTTCGCTTAATTCTATTAAGGTATATGGGCTTTGCAAATGTTCACACACTTATTTACTGGTCTCTTGTATATTACAGGTGCATACCCACCGGACTTGTCGCTGATCGTTTCGGGCCGCAAGGGAGGCGAGGACTACATCTTCGCGCTGCTCACGGGCTACTGCGACGCTCCCGCCGGAGTGATCTTGCGCGAGGGTCAGAACTACAACCCCTACTTCCCGGGCGGAGCCATCTCCATGGCACAAGTATTGTTTGATGAGGTACGTTCACGATTAAATATGTTTAAGTGAATGGGAAAATATTTTCTACTAAGAAATAATATTGAAAAGATTAATAGTAAGTTTTGTTTCATTATATATTATTTATTGAGAACTTAGGAGAACTTGGATATTACATCTTAACATAATGCATTTGCATTCAATGAAGTAGATGTCCTATAATATATAAAAGTATAGGAAATTTAAAGAATAGGATGTTGTTAAAAAACAAAATTTAAAAAATCAAAAGTGTAATTTAATTGCTTAAAAAATAAAGAAATGGGCTATTTTTGCTCGCGCGTCTGTATGGAGTCTGAAGTAAACAGGAAAGTATGGTCGATAAATTCACAGTGCCAAGGAAAAAAATGAACTTTAATGCTACCCATTACCACTTATTCCACATAACAAATTGAATACAACAAGAGTGTTGTCAATCTCAGGTGTTTCTAAAATTGTTCTGAAACTTTAAATAAATATCACTATAAATACGATCGAAAACATTGTCCAATACTTTCTAATTGCATAATAGTGCATAGCAATAATATAATAGTTCATTTCCCCTGCAGTACTTATGTAACAGGCCAAATGTTTCTGGAATAATGCCAAAATAACGCTAGTAGATAACATATATGAAATCTACACACACTTATATAACTTTGAATAGACAATAATATAATAGTGAATCATGATTGTAATTTTATCTATTTTTCGTACATTGTTTTTTTTTTTTTAATTGCGAAAGAGTAAGCGTTTCTTACTCTTACAGGCCACCTGGTGTTAAGTGGTCACTGCAGTCCAAGGACAACGACATCCAAACTCAAATAGAACACAAATTCTATTTAAGAATGGACGCGGACGCGTTCCTACTCTTGAGGACTAAGATGGTCGCCTCCGATAATGTGTATCCGGCAACCACACCTCCCCAACCAGAACACAATACCTACCACCTACATTTATGTGTATAAATTAAAAAATCTTGTTTTTTTTTCATTTGACATAATTTTCATGTATTGTACACAAAAGTACTAAATACTCAATTTTAATATTTCACTTTGAATTAGGAAACGCTAATGCTATATTGCTATAAAAACCAGAAAGTCTTCAAGATGAAGATTTCAAGGGTTGTGATAATTATAGTCCAATCTTAACACAACAACTGCTTTATAGCTTTATGAGGACAGTGGCAATATCTCTCTATTGAATTATAGGTCTACCACATTATAAACTACTAAAGTACTTTTAATTTAACTTACTAGTAAATTGCATATCAGTTTGTTTGTATACAAAATCGTTTGCGATCCACTAGTAGCACAGGACTATTGTCAATTACAACATCATCTTCCTATTACCTCATTTTCACCTAGTATTTAAAATTGTTATATATTATTGTAATTTTTTTATTGATATAAATATATATTATTGTAATTCGGTAATACAATTATAACAATCATATCAATTTGACAATTGCAGGCGGCCGAGTACAGCGACGGCACGCCGAACAGCGCGTCCCAGCTGGCCAAGGACGTGGCCACGTTCCTGCGGTGGTGCTCGGAGCCGGAGTACGACGAGCGACAACAGATGTCCATCAAGGCGCTCGGCATGTTGACGCTGCTGGCCGCCATCGTCTACTACTTCAAGCGGCACAAGTGGTCCGCGCTCAAGTCGAGAAAGATAGCTTACAAGCCCGTCTCTAAGAAATAAAACCACACTAAGTAGCATAAACGTTTTAGACAATTTTTTTTCAATAGGCACAGTTACATGTGATTTGTTTATAATTAAAATAATTTATTTCGTACTTCCAATATGTTTTCTTTCTTATATCGTAATCATGTTGCATTGCTGGCCTGTTACCATATTTTGTGAACCGGGTAGGTATGTTCGAGGCGTGGTATTATTTATATTATAATGTAATATAATATCAATGTGAGCATTTCGCCTCGTGTGATTGTGGCACAGTCAAATTAACTTAATATAATTAGTTAGAGGTCTAAATGAAAACTGTGCTTGTGATGTTAAAGTTTAATTGGACTCGGTGTACAGTTCAATAAATGAGTTAATAAAAATTGACTGAATTGTTGTTTTTATTAAATTGCATTTCAAATCATGGATTCATTTATATATAGCTGATATGGAACCCATTCTTTGAGGAAAACTATAAAGGTACAATAATATATATAGCTAAAAAAATAATTGCAGTAATATGTACAATACATTTAGCTTTAATCTTATGTACAATGGGCAATTATGTGTTATCTCAATGATTATAATAATAATTTATCACTCAAAAACTAGCATGATAAGACCTTGTATATGGAAATATATTCAAATGTTTAACATTGATTTTATCCATTTAGGTATTAATAAAGAGGACAAATATACACCCGATTTTTATTATGACATTCCAATCCGAATAGAAAGGCCTGACTTACAGAAGCAAGCATCTACTTCAGTAAAACCCGACGGATGAACTATAAGTACAGATAGGAATGTAGTAGAATGCAAAAATGTGATAAATTAAAACTTGATAAAACCATTACATAATAGCCATACATTGAGCATTAAGTAAATCTAAAAGTAATTGATCAAAATGGGATCAACATAATTAAAATCCCGTTCCAATGTACGTTACCGCGGATTATAAAAAATAATATATTTCGGTAATTTAATTGAAGTATTGTTAAAATAACTTTTTTAGTAACAAAAAAAAACTCATCATTATTTTTACATATCTTTGAATGTGTACAATGTACCATCTTATTCTATTAATAGCAATAAATTTACTGCCGAAAGAGTGCAACACACTCAACAATGTTATCAGTGTCATTGATATCGATTGTCAATTTGACTTTGACAACATGAAAAACAATGCAAAAAAAATTGCAAACAGTAAGGAAATGTCAAATAAAGTAAACACTGCGTATATAATTAAAACAGTTATTTTATCTTTAATTCGAGCAATAAACACACATTCGCATGCAGTGTAAAATTGATTATGAATGCTATAGTTGGGTTGTGTCATTTTTGCGAGGCGCACGGTCCTCGACCAGTTTTCTGTACATTTACAACTGATGATGAGAATCATACAAGAGAGTCGTCGAAATGTTCGGTGCAGTGCAGTGGATGCTCGTCCCTCGGCTCGGAGACGGTGCTGGTATCTCGTGACGTCGATGGCACTATATTCTGCAGTAGAGAATCCGTCCCTAACGCAGATGTTACGACATTTTTGCGACAAGCTGCATTACGAAGTATTACTTGTGAAGTAAGTTTATCAACTTTATAAACAGATTGTTTATTCCACCACTACACATTTTAGAGACACAAAATGTTAATATTATTCTCAATATGGGGACCTTAATGCAGATAAATTTCTAAAATCTTGATTTCATATCATCATCGCTTACAGCTTACATTTAACCAGACTGAAGTGAAGCTAAAGAACAGGATTATGACAACATTTTTCCTTATTATAATGCACAGACCTTATTCCCGCCATACATATGTTTACTCAAACAAAAAAAAAAAAAATTAAATCTCTTATTTGCAACATACTAAAACATGAAAATCTTAAAACAAATCTTATTGACATATTTATATGACCAACTGAATATCTGTTTATTAATGTCCATAGTGCTCAATTTTGTAGGAATTTTAAATGTAGAATATTTATTTATGGACATTTTTGTAATTACTCCTAAAATCAGGTGAGTTGGAGCAAGGATGGTGGTGTGGTGTACTTCAGTGAAACCCAAGGGCATGTGCTGAGCCTCATGTTCCAGCTGAAGGACACTAGAGCTAGAGGACTGAAGCGACTCTTCTCCATTGTGGTTTTAATGAAAGATAAAATGATGTTGCTCAATATCACACCAGTGCTCTCAGAACATATGCAGGTATAATTAATATGTAAATAATATTTAAAAATGTTCTTAAAACAATATCACCCAAGTCACTACAAACTCTATATGAGCTGAGTCTGTCAATTAGTTTTCTATATGTTTTGTAAATAAAGATCCAAGAGATGCTAATATGAACCTATTGTCATTTAAAAGTCAATTAAAAATTAATGTTTTGTGTAAGTAATTACATATTTATGGAACATTAATGATAATATGATCTATCTGGTTTAGTTATTATCTTGAATGCCCAAATTGGTACCTAAGAACTCAACTATTATAGTATTATTAAACTTGGGATATATTCAAAACCCACTAATAAAAACAAATGTTTAGATATTTTAAATAGAATAATGCTATTTATACAAACAGTGATATGAATCTCATGTCATCATCTTTTATAAAATCAAGTAATAAATTAATTTCAGAAAATATCTAAAGAATTGCAAGAACGGGCTGATATTGTATATGACAAAGAACAAAGTATATGTTCCCAAAGAGCACTGAGACTTAAAACCGGAAGGAATGACTTTGGCCAATCGAGATCATTAATACAACTTACAGGTACGGTAATAACTTTACTATGTAAATTAATAAGCTTAGACATATTTTTTACCACACTATATTTACACACAATCTATGTATTTATGTGTACATATATAGTGTCATTTTTTTTTATTTAACAAAATATACATTGAGGATATTGGGTGTTCATATCACAAAGGAATACAGTACTTTACTGACTAAAATTCCTGTCAAAAAGATTTTAATTATGTCATAATTTTGATATAAATGTATATGAGAATAATATTTTCGTCAGTACTGACGGAAACCTTTAATGTCAGTTAAATAAAGGGTATATATCAATCTTTATTAATGTATTATAGGTGATGAAAATATATATAAACAACTTCACTCCCACTTCACGTGGATGTTAAAAACGGGTGCTTTAACCTTCACTGAAACACTATACACAAGTCAAGATTTGCTTAAGAAATTGCAACCAAATTCAACTAAAAGCACCATATTTGATGAAAATGTCTGCTCCACGAGTTATGACACTGAGGCTATGTCACTGAGGGATTTGGAAAACTTGCTGAGTAAGCAAGTTTTTAGGATACTCTTGTATTGTTTACTAGTTGGTATTAAGGTGAGTGAAACCTTTTTCTTTATGTAAAAGATCTACACAAGTGTGTATTTCACCAAACATGTAGCCTTTTTTTTTCTATTGTGAAAGAGTAAGAAATGGGCATGCAAACCACCTGATGTTAAGTGGTCACTGCAGCCGCGTCCAATCTCAAATAGAACAGAAGTTCTATTTAAGGATGGACGCGGAT
>DWON01004167.1:0-16697 GCA_018251015.1 Phocides pigmalion okeechobee | reverse complement strand
TTAACACGTACAGCCCTTAATGAGCCCGCTATCCCCCCTCCAACCCCGCCATTCCGCTGACTTAAAAACGCACCCTCCTATGAGCAAATAATTGACATTGATTATTATGCAACTATATATCTGCTTAAAATTGAAATGGAATGTTTATATATTTATATATATTTTTGTTATGAATGTGGAATTGAGGATGCAACTGCATCATGCATTAAATTGTAATCACCATATGTATAATTGTCATATTATAATGAGTCATCTATCATCTATATTATGCAGTTTTTGCATATTACTTTGCTACTAGTCTTCAGACGTTTTATTCGTTTAAATAATATGAATAAATGAACAACATCAAAAATCATAAAAACAAATTCATGAAATACAGTTCCAAGTGAGCCTACTTTCTTGTTACTTTGTGTGTTCTGTTCTGTTCTGAATTTTGTAAAGTACTTTGGCTATTTGAAGTAAAACAAATTTTATTTGTTGAAGTGCTTATGCTATTCGACACCAATATGTTCCACATTTACTTACCTCAAAGTCAAAAGCCTTGGCGAAGTTGGAGCATGTTGATCTAATAAAGCTTGCGAGGGATTCATCATTAACAGATCTTTTAGTGATAGCACTTGTCAGAGCTTGGCCATGGCTGCGAGACCTGCATCTTCGCGTGCAGTCCACATCATAAATCTTACTCATAGTTATAGTTTTACAAACTATTCTCAATAATTAAATATATAAATATATACAATGTAAGTCTCTTGACAATAATATGAGATATTTGTATGTCCAGGTACACAAACAGTGATATGCGGAGGGTTATAAAAATAATGAGCAAATTATATACAACAATGAGAGGCCAAAGCCAGCCCCTCGGAAGGGGCTCCAATCTGTCTTTAACAGAACATAATGGTTGTGGTGGCAATCTGAAAGAAAAAGTAGAAAAGATTTTATTTTAAAATTTTAGAAGCATGCATTTATTTGTGCAGACTGTAATATCCAAGTGAAAACTTCAACGATGACCAATTAGACTACAGGAACCACTAGTGGCCACTCTTTAATAGCTTTTCAAGCTTCAGGGTACACTTAAGACTTTGACTGGGGCGCTCACATATTAGATCGGGTCAGTGTTGCAGAAAACGGCACAAAACTACAGCTTATTTGGCTAGACTGAAGATACAGCGATAAATGACTGAAATACTGTATTTTTACAAATACACAGACGTAATGTCTGCCCCCAATCTTGTAGCGCCAACATAAACACAACACTTTTGTACACCATTTTTGTAGGCCATAGGGAATGTATTCAATAATTTTGTATTCAATAATTGTAAACAGTTTTTTAAATTAATTTAGATCTAGTTATTATTCCTAGTTTTATGTTATGAACAAGTTTATTTTTGGTGCCAAATGATAACCAAAATCCAATATGAATAGGAATCCTATTTGAATCTAATCATTGAGAGTATCCTGTTGTTTACAAATAACTTTAAAGTGTATAATATAAGTAGATCTCCCTTAATGTATTTTTAAACTCAGAACATATAATTAAAACATTTCATATTTAGAAGTTTAATGAATTGACAAATTTAATGAATACACAATCATAATCATAATCATAATATATTGCGCAATTTTGTTTTGTACATTATGTTAAAATTTGAGTATTTATCAATTAATTAATTCACTCTTTAATTCTAATTAGTTGGCCTTCCATTGCTGTGGTCAAGTGATTGTTTGGAAGATTGTAATAATATATCATATGATAGGTAAATATTCAAATTCATTTGCAGATATTCAAATACAATTTTCTGTTAAAATTACAAGTAAGCGACCCATTTGAATAAATTTAATGTTTTGTACAACCAGACATCTTGTATATCTCGATTTAATCTATTAATCGATCTTTAATAATCGATTTGATACATGTGTACTACGTAAATATAGGTTCCCATATGCTTAATTTATAATGTAAATACTTTGTAATAAGGAATCAAAAAACTAAATTATATAGACATTGAAAAAGTTAAGTTTATTTACTTGAACCAAATTACAATAGACAACATTTAAAAAAACAAATATATATTTTTTACTGAATAGTTATATAAAATCTGATAACAATCATTAACCGGTCACAAATTGATAAATAGCCGACGATGTACCTTTACATGTAAACAGCTTTATTCAATCTAGTGTACTCGGAGACAACGTGAGACACCATTTTTTACGTTAAATGTTTAATTATTATGTTCATAAAATGAGAAAGACACAATATCACATGAAATCAATTTGTAATATGATACAATTCTAACTAAATTTTGCAAGAAGCAAAAAAATTGCGATCACTTCAACCAAATGTCAGATAGTAAATTTGTCAACTTTTTGTCATTGTCACATTTGTATTTTTTTATTTAGGTTATGTCATCGGTTAATTTTAGATAATGAAACAGAATAATAAACTACACTTCTGTTTAACTGGATTTTAAAAAGGAAACTAAAAAAGCTTCTTTGAAATATAATTACAAAATTTTCTCAGCCAAAAGTTTACGTAATTGTTTCGGCTTTTTAAGTAGTAACTTTTGTTGCGTTTAAAATTAATATTAGTCTATGGATTCATACTGCTCTATGAATTCATACATTCATTATGTCAGTTTCTGTTCAAAAGTGTCAATGTCAATGTGCCAGACCAGATGTGTTATAATTTTTTGACATTGTGACTTGTTGGGTAATCATATGAAAATATAGATTCTTCAATTGAATTTGAAGAAGTATTGAACAATGTTTCAGGTTCTAAGCACCACTGCAAGGCTGTCCAGGACAGCTTTGTCCAGGTAAGGTTTTCTTCTTGACAATAAAATGATTAGATGTTTTCATAAGCCTAAATTGTGATGCAGCCTTATTAACGGTTTTCTTCGACTAAGCTGTACTTATATTGTATTTTGTAGTATAGATAGTGTTTATTTATGTATTAACCAAGTTTTAACTTTAAAAACAAATTTTTACTTATTTAAAATCAAAAATAGAAGGTACTTGGTATAGTAAGTTTTTTATATATATTTTAATGCGTGAAATAAATATAATTTATAATTTAATGTAACAGTGAATTTTTGCAATTATTTTAGATCTTTACCAGCATTCTCTACTAGTTCTCGGTTCTTAGCCAATGTTGACCCTGCATGCCGAAAAGAAGCACCTAAGATTGACAATGAGGCAATTTTAGCCGAGGCTGAGGAAGAAAAGGCACTTGAAGCTACCATTGCTGTTCCTACCAAGGTACAAGCCATTACTGTATGTGTTAATATCCTAGTGGTACCAATTTTATGCTCCATGTAGACCCTACACCACCGTGTGTTGAAATTATTGGTATGTATTTCAACTTTTTATTAAATTATGTGCCCACACATACTGTTGAAAATCAGGAGCATATCTGTTATGAGTTAAGGAGCAGGAACTACTGTACCGGCATCAGGTAGGTGATATCACATTACCTCACAAACAATGTTTTTCTTAGATCTTTGTTTCCATTGCTGCCAAATCATACTGTCACTATGCTGGTACCATACCATCGACAAAATATCTTAGTTGTTTGATTGGGCAGATACCATTGCTACACAAATTTCTAGCATGAAGCTTACTTGTTTTCTGTAGAAAGATATGGTTTTTGATTGGCTCACTTATATTGTGAGTACTTCATTTCTAAAGTGTAACATCTCACCTATGATCGACTTCAAGTATGACTCTTTCTTTATGCAGTTGGTTATAGATGGCTGTGACCAGTAACCACCAAATGTACCGCATATTTGTTTGGTACTACCATTTTTATATATAAATAGTCCATATGCTAATTATAAATTTGTGTGACAATGGTAGAAACAGGGTGAAATAAGGCAGGCTTCTCTATTGTGTAGATATATCATATCTACATATATACAGATATATTGTCCATACAATGTTAAAATCAATGGATATCCAGGGGAAGGTCATATATGGAGATTCATTATATTCTTTTGTTTTCAACTGATTGTTAATAAAATAATTTTCAGGTTGATCTTACTCCACTTACTGGTGTGCCAGAGGAGCATGTAAAGACCCGTCGTGTTCGCATCTACCAACCACCGAAGAATGCAATGCAGAGTGGTACAAACAATATCCATCACTGGGAAATGGAGTTTGACACTCGCCAGCGTTGGGAAAATCCACTGATGGGCTGGACGTCCACTGGAGACCCACTCTCGAACTTGAAGGTCCAGTTTTCGTCTCCAGAGGAGGCCATCGAACATTGCGAGAAAAATGGCTGGATGTGGTACCTCGACATCCCCAAGATAGAAAAGGAATTAAAACCAAAAAGCTATGGTTTAAATTTCTCATGGAACAGACGCACTAGGGTTTCAACCAAGTAGACATAGTACTGTTCTTGTAAATTATTTGTTAGAATAATAAAAATATAAATGCATAAAACAGGTTTTGTTTTGTGATGACAACTATTCAAATGGAAAACGGTATTTTTTGTATGTAAATAATGAAAAAACTTAGCACTTTAACTCTAGGAAATACATTTGGTGTGTTTTGCTTCATGCAATGCATATGCGGCTTGTACACATCTGTGTGTTGATACAAATCCGTATGGCTTATGGGCATGTATTGTGTTTATGTAGGCGCTACAAGACTGCGGGCAAACACAACCTGTGTATTCATAGAAAGTCTAGAGAAAACATCTTAAGTTTAGTGCCTCCCCCCGCAATCCTGACTTAATATAAATGTGAGCACTGCATTCAGTGTTAAATTCAGTGTAAGTTAAAAGTAATATGTAGGGCTATCGTTTTATCCACAAAATAAAGTAGCATTTTTCTTGTTTTTATGTAAAACTAGTTTTCAAATTATTAAAAGGTGTTGTTGCAATTGTGCCTTTTATTCATAAATTGGCTTCTGTTTGGTAAAAAATATGTATTATTTTTTTCATTCTGGACTATTTATTATTCAGAGGCTGGTGAGACAAGAATCAATGGGCCAGAACGCGAAGCCTTTTCATGTTTTACTTATTAATACGAAAATAATGTCTTTGTTAAGGGCGTAAAGTATAAACAATACAGGTGAAAATTAAATAAAAGGGCGTCAAACCTTCCGTCTGTCCTTGCCTCAAGTAGCTTCTGTGTGAGTTATCGTGAAAGGTAAAAATAAAAGCACAGAAATTCCGTATTTTTGTTTAATCATAGTTTTCAACATGGTTAATTATATTTTGTACCTCGGAAGAAAATTATATATCGCAGGTCTCACTTAAAACTTTTTATTTACATATCATACAATTTTAATAATTATGTTACACAATTTTAAACCATGCTCATCACATGCCTTAAATATTGCGATTTTACTAACTACCGTAGTTTTAAATGTACATCGTACATCTTCATAAATAATAGAATTTAAAATTAATGTCTAACAACCTTTTAGATAACACTACGTAAAATTATGAAAAATTATTGCATTTTCTTTTTATTTATGTACATTACAATGAACAATATTGAGAAATTTTCTATTCTATTTAATTTAATGACGTTTTTAATTTACGATTTTAAAATTGTTTAATTGGTGTGGCTCGTTTGTGGGCCGTTTAAACCAAAGCGTATAAGCGAGAGGAAATGAATAACTGGTTCTCAATCACTCCTGTGTTACATTATCTTAGTAGCATGGTTCAGCACGTGATTAAGAACGCAAATATTTATCGTAAATCTATTTTCCTTGCGTAGTGCCGCGACCCTTATAGTACAATTGAATTTCAGTTGGACTTGTGGAATTAAACTTCATGTGTTATAGGCTTGAAGTATGGTAAGTGTCGATAGTTCGATTCCTTGTTTCTATAACACAAATTTATCAAAATCCTGTTTATTTTAAATTTGTAAGTACCATTTAACGGTCAAGAAAATCTGTAATAAAGCATGTCTTTGAGTTCTGTACATTATTTGCTACGTTCGATAAACTTTTTCTTTAAAACGACGTATTACGTTTTACGACCTCAAAGTTAGGGCCCCGAGGGCCTTTTTTAAGCACGTAATGCATTTATATTAATACTAAGATATTGTAAAGCAAGTGTTGAGTGAGGAAAAGTTATTATATCGCGTCGAAAGTACACATAATCAAAGTAAAGACAGACACTTCATACAAACGGATACTTTTTGGCCAATATGTATTTACTATATTGGCGATCGACGTATATTTGTATTTTCCTACATAATATCATTATGGAAACAAAGTTAACTTGCATAGGTATCAATCTACATACAAATGTGTTTGTTTTTTCTTATGTGAAAAGAGTAGCAAACTAGCAAGAAATAACCCTGATGTAAGTAATTATCGCAGCTCATGAACATACAACACTCAACAGGACTGGAGCCCTAAGGTCGTACGTAGATGCGTTACTACTCTTGTGGATTAAGATGGTCTTCTCGTTTCTAAGTGTAGCCTGCAACCACACTTCTCTAATAAAATAAGAAACACGACAGAGAAATGACGGATTATGAGGGCGGTGGTCGTACTTTTCCAGTTGAACTAGTGTTGCCACCAAATGTTATTAAGAAAATTGCGAGGACTTGGAGGCGGCGTATGAAGACAAATGCACTATATTTCCAGTTTCGTACACAACATTGCATCGTTGCCATGGAATGGGCGCGATATTGCATGTTAAAATACGTCGAGGACTAGTATCCGCGTGTGAAAATGCCTTAAGAATCCAAGCAGTGTTACAAATTTAATATTAAAGTGTCGAAATTCAAAATTATTCTGAAACCAACTAGGATAACTACTATAAAAACAATAAAAATGACAATTTAAAAAGGGATTTGGTCAAGGCATTACTTTGTATAGCGGAAATAAAGTCGATAGTTTTGGTCCATACTATTATAGAGAAACTGTTAGGATTGAATGACTAGGTATTACTGTAGGAATTGAAAAATTCTATAAAATTTTAGAAAAAACTAGCACTATCGTCTACTGTTTCAAATCACATTTCTAAAACGATTGATTAACGATTTAAATTTATTTATTTAACGAATTCTAGCTATTTACTAAATACGGAGATCGCGTAATTTATCTAAGCGTTTTATTGTAATTCGTCCTCATTAAATGTAAAAGCTCAAAGCTATTATAACAGAAAAACAATATAATGGACGGGCGTAAGATTATAACAATGAATTATTTTAATTTGTGCTGTTTATATAAATGAAACTTTATCTATAGCTTACAGGGATGTCTATAAAATATGTCAAGTTTAATATAAACGAAATGTACATGTATTTTTTTTAAACACTCAATGTAAATAATAATAATCTATCTAAATAATTGGAGTAATGGTGGAAACGTTCAAACGCAATATATTTTTATATGAGTATAGGTACTTAAAAATTAAATTCATAATCGAAAATTAAGTTCCACGTACATATCCAGACAGCGGTTTTAGTGACACGTTTGTAAACTACTATTCGGCAGCTCAACTTATCTAACCGTAAAATGTCAAAGTTTACAAAATTGCTGTATTACTGTGACATGTGTTTCCAATTACGCAACATGTTTTACTAATATGCGCTACGCCTTGATACAATTATATGCTACGTAGACGTAGACAATGCTACGCGTAAACGAACCGACACATTTCATAGACATCCCACAATGAAGCAAAAATATCTGAAACATATTTTCTACCCATCCCCTACAAATAATATTCAATCAATTTAGAAATCTATATTACGGTGACACATTATTCTGAACAAATGCTTAATTATTAACTAACATTAACAGTTTATTGGTGTTTCGATTTGTGCGAGTCAATAACTATATTACGGCATGCTGCATTACGTTTTGGTTTGTTTAATCAATTTATTTTAATTAATTTGAATTATATCGTGTTTTGTTTTACAAACCTGTATTCGTCTTATAGATAAAATACTTCTCTTTATATAAATGCCGAGTTTCAGCACTAATTGATCTATTGTTCTATGATATGATTGAAAATTTATTTTTATTATTATTTAAATGGTTACCATTTAATTCCCTTTGGCAAATGAACATGATTCAAGGTAGCTCAATGTTTTCTATGATTTTAAGATCTATTATCTAATTGCAAATATTCAGAACGCATTGTATAATATAATATGTATGTACAAAATTGCATCAAAGCTTAGTTGCAATAATGAGCCTTATTATCATGTATTTATACCATTTGAGCACCATACGATTTTTATTTATTTTTGGTAGTCCATAAATGTATTGTATGTGCAATAGTAAGGAAATAGTGTTGAAACAAAAAGTGTACAAAACAATATTTTCGTGTGTCATTGGCGGTTTTAAAATTTGCGTGTGAATAACAATTTAAATAGATCTTACAGCGGCCAACCCTCTCGTAAAAACAAACTAAACGTTTTCATTACTTCAAAAATGTCCACATTAAGAATTGCATGTAATGACAGATAGTAGATTTATATTATATCGCGTTCTCTCAAACACATATTTTAAATAAAAACAATTGATTTCACAAAATACTTTCAGTGATTATAAAATCTCAAAATTGTTTCGACAGTGCGTGAAATCTGGATTGTCACTATTTTAAACCAATTCTACGAAATTACTAGTTTGTTAGCGGTTTGATTCAATATGGTTTTCATAGCTTACAATAAATAACAATTTCTTATAAATCAACCACATTGACCTTTTGTATCAGTCGTCGATTTTAAGGCGTAACATTATTTACAAGAACAAATTAATGTACATATGTCTCTGAAGTAGAGAATGCTTAATTAAACAATTGCCTAATAAAACAGCTTTACAATTGAACAAATTACCATATCTAATCAAGCTTAAGTAAAGCTAAAAACGAATTTATACGAGTAATTAATTATAGCGTCAAAAGTTGCACGATGAGCGATAAATTTAATTTCGTATCCTATTAAATTTATACTGAAGTCGATGAAAGTTATTGCGACATGGAAGTTCCTCGTTCCTATTGAATACTTTATATTTAAATCTACTAATTTAGGAGCTTGATATTATCGTTTGTTTAATTATCTAGAGTTCCTATAGGCTACATCGATTCGAAATCACAATAATATAGTAAGATCTAACCGTTATATCACCGAGTTACCCGTGCGCTGTGTTTGAACACAATCGATCGATTTGACACTAAGTGTTCGTGGCGACAGCGTCGCGTGTCCGTCGCGATCACATTACGTGATGGTCGCGGGTTATACGGGAGCCTGGGAGGGCTCGTCGGTCGCGGATCAGCTGGGCTGCTCGTCACTTTCCCGGTGCACGAGCACGCGCACGACAGTGGGTGGCGCGGCGGGGGGCGGCGCGGCATCAGGAGAGGCTTCCGTCACGAGGATACTGACGGCGCTGCTAGCGTGCGGCGACGGCGTACGCGCCCGTATCGGAGTCGTCACCCGCCGCGCCGAGTTCCGACGCGAGCTTAGGCGAAGTGAACCTGGAACATTGTTAGGCTGTGATACTTATTTTTTGGTTATCGGCTAATGAAGAGACTATTTTATGAACTGAAGTCGAGCTTTCTTAACACGATTATTATTTTCTCCAGACGATCGATCTAATAGAGTTCTTTAAGTATACTATTCGATAGAGAAAGAACTAACGATTTGATGGCCATAAGGAAGAAAGGTACGTGCGTTGGTGGCGTTCCCAATTTAAATTGGGTTACCAGATTCTTAATTGCATTTTATTCGCAACACTGAATTTCAACGTTCTATGATAAGAATAGAGGTTCTCAGCACTGGAAATTAACTAAATTAATCCAATTAGCATACTATTTAGGTAGTATTTAGCTACTTACCAAATACTGATTGCCATAATAAATGCAAAATTATGTACGATACCTTCACACCAGAGTTCAAATATACGGATACAACATGCGGCAAATTAACTACGTCGCTCATAGGACATATCATGCCAAGAGTTGGTACACAGACGCGAACAATAAAATTGTATACATAAGCAATCATGCAAAGCAAGACGGGACCTGCAAGTTTCAAAGGCACACTTAAAATCGCCAAAATGCCAAAATAACTTATGTGGCAATACAGCTACATTCATTCCCTGAAAAATATCACAGTATATTCAGCGGCAAACAACAAACGCATACAGGAGTGTCGCTCGAAACTTCACATGGAAAATACGATAATTTTTTATAAACAGAACTACAAAATGCGAATCAAATATTAGATTTTTTTCAAATTATGGCCTCTTTGGCTTATGTTTAGTTTATATATTTATCCTCTTATAATAAGATGACATTTGTATATTTCATAGTTTTTATTTATTTATGATATATTTAATTGAATATAACGGCACGAAAATAACGATCCCTCTTATCCTTTCTCATAGCATATTACATGTGAATCCCTTCAATATGAAGCATAACAGCGGAAAGTTGAATAATGTGAAGTTCCGTCGACAAGAAAGGGTACTATCTAATAGAGAAAGAGACACGAAAAGCAAAACATTACATATGAACCTGCGCGTTTCGGGCCGACGTCCTCGTCAACGGCGTCCTGATGCCGCAGGAACAGTGGTAAACCGTACGCTGAACGTCTTCTCGGCGGTGGAGCGTCAGAACTACTCGCTCCCTGGAAATTTAAATAGTACAACACATCATACATCAAGCACTTGTGGTGAGCAACACTTACTTTTGTTTTATTTATTTATAGTAAGCAAGCAACCTTCGTAGCCTTGCTTTGCTTTGCTTCGTAGGGATTGATGGGCTGCGTTTAAAACCTATTATAAAATAAGGGAATATCCGTTTGAAGATCCTATAAAAATGATATTTTTGGCATTTATAATTTGTAACTCGACAACTTAAGGCACTTTCTTTTACTATTACATTCGCCAAGCAGTATACTTTACATTACATTACTATAACTATTTATGTAAGCATTAGTCAAATTTGCATCCAGTTATTAAATTATATTATTAAATATGATCTTTGACTTTTAACATGACGATAAATTTAGATAAAAGCGATAATGAGTAAATTATAAAAATAAAATCAAGTAGACTACATTTATTGATTACCTGTTCCCCAGGTGTTGCACCTGGCAATAAGAGGAGTGGCAAATTGAGCCAAGCACCTCCAAGCTCACTAATGTCGGAAGCGTCAGAAGCTCTCGAGGACTTGCGACTAGACGCATGCGAACCTCGTCGCACATGCAACAAGGCACTAAGACGACCTCCCCATCCCCCACCTGGCGACCATTTCGTGCTTTCTTCTTCCTGAGAGGGACTACGATTCTTCCGCCTGTAACCGAAATACAGAATTTTGTAATAATCAAAATAGATGGGTGACAAGTGAGAAAGAGAGGTGAACGCGACGCCTGATACGTGACTCTGTTCTAAGCTAGAACTGTGCCAAAAACTTGAATAACTTCGAAATAACTTCTTCTCCTCCGTGAAGCAAAGCGTCAAGGTGATCGTGATAAATATTCGGTAAATTTACCTATTCTGCACTGGAGCAGCTTGACGAGTTACCTTTTCATAAGAAGGCGAGGCCTTCGCCTTGCTGTGGGATTAACATGCTGTTATTTTTATACCAATGATTAAAAAAAATGTTTCATGAATCGAATACCCATCTGATTTGCAGTCAATTTTATGATAAAGTAATGATAAATTTTCAGTAAATTTTTATGACCATGTTTTGATGAAATGAATATCAATGCAAAAATGATATGAACGATAAAATTTAATTCTGTTGTACACTTGACCTTTACCTTATTAAAACAAAAAAAACTTACACAACATAACAAAAAGAGATGGAAATATGATTTCTTACTTGACAAATTCTCTCCAGGTCCGCTGTATCAACCGAGCGGCTTTATCCTCTCGTTTCCATATTCTGGTACTAGATACTATTTCTAACTCCTTCCTAGTTGGGAATTGTTTCTTAAACTTAATATCCATTTGCTCTTGCAGCTGTCTGAATGTTTCGGTTTCTTCTACATGACCCAAAACATGCTTTACCAGAGCATGAAGGATATCTAAACAATGGATCTTATTGCCTTTAGCTATGGGAAGATTAAAACTGACAAGTGCTACAGTATTTGGTTTCGATATACCTAATGGGGGGTCTAGAGAAGCTATGAAGTCCGATAATTGAGCAAAACTTATGAATTGAGTCGCATGTGGATCATACCTGGTAATAAAAAGGATTATTAGTACATATAAAACATATTTAGTGAAATAATGGATTAATCAGCAAATAACTCACTTTGACCATCTAATATAGAACATTTCAAGGTCATCTTCAACGATACCAATCTCTTCTTCCTGATGTGCTTGATTGAAGTTTTCAAGAATGATAGCAATGTACATGTTGATCACAATCATATAGCTGATAATGATAAAAGATGTAAAATAAGTAATAGCTAACAGGGGGCTCCCGCAGTTTCCATTGCTGTGCCCATGATCACCCAATTCACAATCTGGAGGTTGAATCATGAGAGATTCTAGGACATCGTTCCAACCAGCTGATGTCATGAGGCTGAAAGATAAATATATATTTATTAGTGCATCCATATAGCTAGGTCTTTTTTGTGACTTTAGTTTTGCATTCTGTTTTGCGTTTGGCACGTTAATCCTCCAAAATTGTAAGTTCATAATTGTTTGCTCCCTCACCCCACCCCTTGCCACAATATATTGAAGATTTTTTTTATTGTTATCTTTCATCAATTCTTTTCAATTTTAATTTTATTAATTCTTCCATTTTTTTTTCAATTTTTATGTTAATTTCAAAATTCCTTTCGGGGTACTGTGTGCCATCACGTGACCTCACAAAAAGCCCTGTATGTAGCTAACATACATAGATATTAAAAGTACATTTCTATTCTTAAAGATCTTTACCGAAAAAGTAACTGCATACTCCTTCCAAATGTTTGAAAATTCACTAGATCATCCAGAGCTCCCTGCTCTTTTACGTGACCAAACACAGACATTCCAATTATTGCATATATAAACGTTATTAACGCGAGCAAGGCACCGATGTTGAAGAGAGCCGGTAGAGATACCACTAGCGCAAATAGCAGTTTCCTAATGCCTTTAGCGGCCTGAAAATAAAGAGTATATATAGTCTCGATATCTTTATCTATTATCTTGATGGCTAAAGATATAAACAATTTAAAACATAATGATACCAATAATAATAGTAACTATATACTTTTTTCTATACTTACTTTAATCAGTCTTAAAATTCTCCCTATACGAAACACCCGAACTACTCGTAATAGAGTGGGAGAAATGGGCAAATCTATCATAATATCCTCCATGACTATGCCCAGGATAGATGCTAGCACTAAGAGAAAATCGAAGACATTCCACGGTACCGTGAAGTAATGGTATCGTAGACCTATTATTTTAACTATTGCCTCTGAAATGAGATAAATGTTACATTAAGTCAATACGAAAAACAAGTATAATGGAGCGAGTATTGCGCATTGTGTATAAAGATTCTTACCTAAGCCAAACACCGTAGTAAAAAACGCGTTACTAACTTCTAAGATAAAGAATACGGAATGCGGTTGGTCGTAATGCTCAATACCCATTGTGAGCATATTCAAGAAAATTAAAACGAATATTGCTATTTCAAATCTACGAGAATTCGACAAATCGTAGAACATTGCTAGAAACTGATTCCTTGGCCGCTTTATCACTTTCTGAGGCTTCTTCCTGCCTAATTTCTTCATTGCAGTGTAGTAATGTTTCTGGCTCTCTGTCAGAAACATTTCTAAAACACCACCTTCATACTGAAACGTGGATGATAAATGTTATTATCAGAAATAAAAGTCATACTAAATATTTTTTAAAATAAGTGTGCACCTTACCTTTTTCTTGAGCATATTAAAATTATCTATTATTACTCCTATAAATAGATTCAATGTGAAGAATGATCCACAGACTATGAATATCACAAAGTAAATGTACGCGTAGAGGTTGGCTTCCCTTGCTGGCTGCAAATCCACTCCTCGAGCATCCACAGCATCAGCCATTACTTCCATCCAGCCCTCAAACGTCGCTACTTGAAATAACGCTAAATATGCTATACCAACATGGTCGAACGATATCTTGGAGTTTATCCAAGAGAAATTATTGTAATAGCACTCCCACTTGTCATTTACTATCTGAAAGCGAAAAATATGTTATAGTTTTAATACATTCAATAAAATTGCGGTGTTATATTACCAATAGATAACTTACCTCTAAAGGTAACAACTCGCCTTCATCATCTAAACATTTGAAGAACTTCCCTCCAAAAAACTGAACACCCATTATTGAAAATATTAACCAAAACACTAAACACACTAGTAACACATTGAAAATACTGGGTATTGCATACATAAGAGCGTTCACCACTATTCTCATTCCTTGCCACCGTGATATAGCACGGAGAGGCCTTAACGCACGTAACGTCCTTAGAGATCTTAACACTTTTAGATTTTCGTTTTCTTCAATTAACAAACTGAACACGGATACCTAGAAAAATATGAAACCCTTATTTGACGTTAACATGTAATGTCACATTTAGCCAATAATAGTTATACTCACAAAAACTATAGTAAAGTCTAGCAACGTCCAAAAACTTGTGAAATATCTGAAGAACCCCAGTGCTATCCACTTTAGAAACATTTCAATTACGAAGATCATACAAAATCCGAGATTGGTCCAATAAAGAATTTTCTTTAGCGGTATATTCTTCTCAAGATGGATGTCTTCGAAACACAGAGTGATGCTGGAAGCGAATATGAGAACTAACACGAACCATTCGAAAGCGGGTGTATCGACATAACGAAGAATAAAAGTCCGAATAAACATCCATTTTTGACCTAATCTCGTTCGAATGCAAGCATCCCAACAGGAACAGCTAAAACAACATTGGATTATTAAATTAAATAATATAAGAAATATCATTTTAAGTAAAAAATAGGCGTATAAATTGTATAACAATTACTAACGTTTTATAGCATTGACGAGGAAAGCAATCCTGGGGAACTTTAGGCTCCTTCTGTTTTCCAAATCCAGGAAATTTTCCCATTGCATCAATGTACTGTCCTTTCGAATTTTTTCTTCCACCCACTGTTAATTCATCTACGTAAGAAACTAAAGTTTGCCATGGGTGTTTCATGTCCTCTTCTCCTGGTCTACATAATGGATCACTATATAAAATATTTGGAGGTTGTTTTCTAATTTTTTCTGGTGTTGTCCTACTTGATATTTGGGCCATCTCGTAATGCTCATTTTCATCTAAAAATTAAATTATTATAATATTAGTTTGTTATGACATTATCATAATTTCGTAAAATAAATTTCAATTTCAATTACCTCTCGAATCTGAAGGCTGCGTATGATATCCCGAAGACATTTGATTCAATAACCTCTGTGCTTGAATCTGATGTTCTGTTGACGATGTTTCATCTAGGTTTTCCTTAGAATCTTCTCGAATGCTAGTAATTTTATGTTCTGTTGCTAAATCGCGAACATCTTTCAAAGTTTCTTGGCTTCCATGATTAAAATTATTACCAGTTTGATAGAGATTTGGGTATGCGAAATCAGAACCTACGGATATTGGCCTGAAAAAGTTAAATAAAATATATTAAATTATTTAATCTTTACTGTTATTAGATTACATTTTATCATTATATCTTTTACCAACCTATTTAATGCTTCTTGATAACTATGGCTATAAATATTATCGTGGGGGAACAGGATAGTTTCCTGTATAGACCCTGAGATTCTCTGATCACTTGGAATTGACACTTTTTGTTCCTTCATAGCGTGGTGTTGTATCATAAATTCGTTAACTAGCTCTTCTAATTTAGATTTTTTTTCAGTCTCTTTGCTTTTCGATATAAGGAAACCTTTTTTTCTTACTATAGAACGTATTCTATCGAAACTTTTAGCTAATTTTGAATCTTCTCCTACTTCCTGTGAAAATAAAATTATAAGTGAACAAATTAAAAAAAATACATCTAGTGCCACGTTCGTTACGATTTAAAATGTATTTTTTTCATTATGTACAAGTTGTGTCGTAATAGTGATGAAAAATATGTACCTCCTTCCTATTTTTAAGTTCCTCGCTATTAAAGCTGTTGAGCAGCAAGGCGAGGAAGAGATTGAGCACCATGAAGTTACCCATCACAAGGGCAGGAAGGAAGATGAAGAAGCAACTCTCCGCCCCACTGGCCTGTTCGGCTCGCATGCAGTCCCACAGAGGCTCGATCCATTCGCCGCACAAGATCCGGAATATCATCATGAACGAGTGGAAGAAGTCATTGAAGTTCCACCTTTAGTTAGCAAATAGCAAAATAATGCGAACATATAATTTACCTTACAAAAATAATAATACTTCAAGGTCGAATGTGCCAAAGTTAGGCGGTCACGGTCAGAACATAGTTTATTGACGTTCAAACAGAGTTCTGTAAAGAATCTTTGAATTTAATTTTAATTTTGAACATCTAATATCATCCTTAAATACGGGTTGCATTAAAATGTCTAATTTTATAGCACCAAAGTAATAAATGACTTTGCACATGTTGGTAAATGGTCAATGGTAATCAATCCCAATTATTAGAATAATTGAAGATCCATAGATTGCTCTCCAGCGCGGGAATGCAGCTAGTGTTCTTGGAACCATGCCGCATGGGCACGGACTCCCTTTAGATTGTTTAGGTTAG
>DWON01004166.1:0-16700 GCA_018251015.1 Phocides pigmalion okeechobee | reverse complement strand
TACGGCGGTTTATGAGGACGGCGGTGGCACCTCTCCGGTCGAACTATACCCCATATTTGCTCCCACCTTTTATTATTATATATATTTATTTATACATGTACAAAATTATTCGTAAATAATATAAATTACATCTGCACGGGCAGGTGTAGCACGTAGACACTATAGAAATACTTCTTCACCACAGTACAAAACATTTTATTAGCCACATTATACTTCATGACTATTTTAAAGAGAGCTGTGATGGGAACGCAAATTTAGTTTTCAACTGAATTAGGCAATTATATTTATTTGCTTCAATATTTAGCCGGAAGTTAGGCAGGAAATCTTATCAAATTTAGGCTACTGGGGCAGTTTGTCAGATCGTTTTCGCGACACTGATAAACATTATTAGGTGCGGTAAAATTATACATTCTCTGGTAGTAATGTACTGTGCGCCATGTTTTTGCAAACCACCACCTTTGGGAGCCTCTCGGATTTTTATTCCTTAAAAATATAATGTTGCCGTCGCAAAACGCGGCAGATGTGAAACATGCAAATTAAAGGTTAGTGTATAGATTTATAATTAGAAAAATCCAATATGAATGAAGTAAAATCATTAATAACTTAGTTTCATTCGTGAAATAAATAAATATTAATAAAGAATATACAGCAATGGTGGAGAGAGAACATGACGGAATAAATGAGTCATGCCGTTTGCTGTCACGTCGTACGAGTCGGTTTTACTCCTAAGGCGCGCTAGTTGTACAATAATGTCAAATATGATAAATAAATGGTTTTCAAGGTGTAACCCGCACTTATTTTGTACTTTCTCAATCCGTATTCTACCTGATAAGCTCAAACCAAAGATTACAAAGTTTACCGGCAAAGATATTCGTGCAGATTGATTTCTACTATATGGGTTATGTTTGCTAATGCTGCGTTTACAGTTGCAGCAACTCCCGGCTTTAATGAATATACCTGGACGAAGTGAAGGTAATTTTGGCGAAATTTGGCGAATTTTTATGTTCATATTTTTGCGATTACATGGTCCGTATACAATGGTCCTCCTATTAGTAACGATGCGTTGGTCTATCGTTCTACCTTTACAGTTTTATCCTTTGAACTGTATTTACAATTGTTGAAAGTCTTCCGTTCTGGCGGATGTTAAACTTGGTTTAATAATAGACCAAACCTTAAGTAAAACAAAACAGCAGATTATGAAAGCCGGCCAAGTATGAGCGGGGCGTTCAGAATTTCGGACTAAATGAAAAAATAAATATATATTTAGAGTTTATAATACCACCGTTTCGCTGGTTCCGTACCACTAGACTTATATAATATTGCCTAGTGGTACGGAACCCGAGTGAGTGATTTACACTTGACTGGGTTTTTGAATATTCATAACCATTGAACGTTACGTTCGGAAAGTTTGTAAGTTATCTACGTTTATTCACTACCGTAACGCTAACTGTGTAAAGTCACTTATTACTGCTTACCGTCAGCTACAAGCAGGTGGGCTATGTATCCCATACATAGGGATTGTCGTCGTCGCCAGATGCTTTCCGTCATGTAAACGAATCAAGGTTTTTATTTCTTTTTATTGCGAAAGAGTAAGAAACGAGCATGCAGGCCACCTGATGTTAAGTGGTCACTGCGGCCCATGGACAGCCACGTCCAGTCTCAAATAGAACAGAAGTTCTATTTAAGGATGGACGCGAATTCGTTCCTACTCTTGAGGACTAAGCTGGTCGCCTCCATTAATGTGTATCCGGCAACCACACCTCCCCTACCGACATAGATATCTTAAGCTAAGAAGGGTTAGGCCATAGCCCACCATGTTGGCTAAATGTGGGTTGGCAGACTGCACAATTTGAAAAAATTGTGGAAAAATGTTAGCCATGCAAGTTTCTTCGCCATGTTATCCTTCAACATTGAAGCTAGTGATAATTATTCTATAATACGCACTCTGCGTAGTTAAAAAAATAGACGTGATTTCAGGGACTCTAACCAGGAATTACTAACTTCAGTGTTCGGATCTGCAATCATCGCTTTTCATTCATCTTTACTCAACTACCTTCTTGATATGATAAACGCGTATCCACGCGTATCAATATATATAAGTGTAAGATGACGGACAGAAACAGAGGTCAACGCCCGGCCGAAACCGCTGAACCTACAATCCTGAAAGTTTGCAAATAGTTTCTTTATATAGCGTAAGTGAGCTCTAAAAAAGGAATGTAAACTGTCACCTCTAAGGTCAAAATGTTAAATTTCCATATTAAAGTGGCTAAAACAGATGATGAAAATTTGTACAATATTTCAATGTGTATTTCAATATTTATAGATATATTACGCAATGCTTACATTTATTTACAATGATGAACATCTTAAAACTAAGTAATAAAAGCCTAACCTAAACAATCTAAAGGGAGTCCGCGCCCAAGCGGCATGGTTCCAAGAACACTAGCTGCATTCCTGCATTCAATGTATTCTAATATCGAGTTCGGCGCGATTAGTCACGTGTGAAAGCTAGTCTACAATACATACAATCAATAATAATTGGTTGAATTAAAAACGTAAACCCATTACGATACAACCGATAGTATCGCGCGATGCCGCGCGACGGCGCGTGACGCGGGCGCCGCACAATGTAATCGATCGCGCCGCGATTTCTAATTACGCGATTTCATTAGGCTGTTTCGACACCGACACCGCACCGACACGGCAACACGCGGACACGCGGACACGCGGACACCTGCCGATACTCTCTAGTTTAAGATACTATTGATCTATCGGATCGGTTAAATGGCTCATTCAGGTATGTGTCACTAGATAGAATTGTGTTCATTCCGTGAATGAGCTTTAAAGTAGTTAACACTTTTCCTGAGATGTACGACACTGCTGTGTAATGAGCGGCGTAACTCGCTTGCGGCTGCAACACACCTGTGTTGTACGTACGTAATCTGTATGGATTACGGGTGAGAAAAACTGCTATCGTTATGCGTTCTCGCTACAACATTGGGGACAGATTTTACGTCTGTGTATTCGTAGATGCTATACAGATGATAAAAATACAATATTTCAGTGAATTTTCGGAGCATCTTCTGTCTAGATAAATATGCTCTAGGTTAGTGCCGCCTCCCGCAACTCTAACCCGATCTGATATGAGCGCCGCCGTCAAACTGTTAAGTAGTTGTTACTATTTGTTAAGACAGATAGCAATCGTTAAATTTTCTTGTAGTTGTAAGTTCTGGGCAGTTTGAAAACAACTGACAAACGGTTCGCCCATTCTCTCGAGGCTCTGCCTGTATGCAATTCAACCACTACGTGGCGTATACTGCCGTAGTTTAAAATGTCATCACATATGAAGTAGCCTCTCAGTCCTTAGGAGTAGCTATGCTTCTGTGATAGATCGCAACTTAGACTATTCTATATGTGTGAGGCGGTAGTAGAAACTTACCATCAGGCGGACTGCAATAATTTTATGGAAACTTCGAATGCTTCCATTTTATGATAGAAAAACTTTTGCAGAAAGGCCATTCAGCGATGGACATAACAGTAACCCACTCAACAGTGGGATGGTATATGATAGGTGGTAGAACTATAGTCCGACGGGGCAGGTACCACCGCCGCCCTTTTAATGCGCCGCTAAGCATTACTTGTGTTTCGGTCGGAGAGGTGCGGTTGCCTGCTACATTTTGCAGCGAGGCGACCATTTTAGTCCTCAGGAGTAGCAACGTATCTACGTTCGACCTCAGATAGGATTTCAATCGTGTTTGTGGTTGTACGTGGTTGTCTATAGGCTGCGACTAATTAACATCTGGTGGCGTGTTTGTTCGTGTGCTACTCTTCTCACATAAAAAATGCGAATAAATCATTTGGTTTGATTGGCTTTGCTATAACTGAAAATTATTAAGAAATCAAGGGGATTTGACCACCTAGGAAGAAGCACTTTGTTTCGTTCATCGGGCACAAACAGGTCTCAGCCAGGCAAAGTCTAAACTCTGTATTACAACTATTACATGTGTTAAGTACTGCACCGGTCCACTTTACGACCGCCGACCTGTACTTGGTATGTAACTCGCAGCGCCGGTACGTGTGGATGCGCCCCGGCTTGCGTTTTCCTCATAGTTACGAAACAATTATAGAAAACATTAAAATTAATTGCATTATTGCGTTATATAATAAATACTAATGCAGTTTTGCTTGTGTCTGTACATGTTATATATATCGTTTGGTTTCGTAATTAACAATATTCTTTAATAAGGTTGGATATTACATGATAGGTAGTCGCTGCAGCCCGTGGACATTCATATACAACCAAAATAGGACTGATGTTCTCTCTGGGGTGTGAGTTGATTGTCTCGATTTTAAGTATTGCAAGCGCACCTCACCAACGAAACACAAGAGTTGCAATACGGAGGATGCTGAGGGCGGCGGCGGTACCCGGTGTTTAATTGAACTAATTTAAAGAGATTTAGGTTAAGTTTTTAAGTTAACTGATCGAGTTCGTCAAGCTGGCTCAGTGCAAGCTGATAAAAAATAGGCTCATAATGTAAACAATACTAAACAAATTACACGAAGTCGCGATTGTTAACAAAACCTAAGCTTAACCTGTATTCCGCCACGCTGGTTGAATGCAGATCGATAAAAAGATGGTCTTTATATTAGACAATTTACATTAAATCGCGATTGTTTACAAAAGCAAACAAAAACTAGTAGTAACTTCACTGATGAAGTGAATCCGTCGTTACGCGCGAGTTCGCCAATTAAACGCGATAATCGCTTCGTTATAGCATTTCGTGTTATCACCGGCCGCTCCGGTTTATCGGAATCGGTATCTATACTTACAACTGGACACAATACTGGAGATATGAGATATGGGTCATATATTTGTGAACCTATTAAGGCGCGGCGATTTACTAATCTTAGTTCACGTACTCAGAAAATTACATAATTCGTAGTTAATAGTATCAGGCGTTACTTTGCGGAAATCCATGCTATTAAGTTGTTATTAAAATTACTTTGCAACAATCCGCCCCCACAATGTATAATGGTATATATTTCAAAGCATGCACTATGAAATAGGAAAACGTGATGTGATTAAAAATATATACCATTATACATATTAGTACCAACACGTGGGGAGGCCTGAGGCACATCCTACAACGCTACTCCAAGGAATGAGATGGAGATAGGAGGTGGTACCCAAACTCTATGTCGGGTGTTTATGTATCTCCCATATAGCCACCAAGAAGGTTTAACGAATGCCATTTATCCATAACAGCCAGGACATAAAACTTAAGGTGTTTGATATATGCCATTAGCAGTCACTCATGTAACTCCTGACCGCGCTCGACGTTTCTTTATGTTGTAGATTTTTTTAAGATCTTCTGAAGTAAAGGGGTTTATCGAGCGATTTTTAGCGCCTTTGCAAATACACGGTTTAATTGAGTGAAACTGGGCTAATCCTATCATTTCTTTTTTGCAGGTCAACAGCCACAAGAGCAGGAGTTGGCGACGAAAATGCTGCAGATCCAGTCGAAGAGGTTCTACCTCGACGTAAAACAGAACAGACGCGGGCGGTTCATAAAAGTCGCAGAGGTAAATGACCTTTAATCTCGCTTCACAACTCGCAAGTTTAGGGTCACGGAAGCACGCCATATTTTAATTAGGTTTAATCGGCGATAAAAAAATTTAATGCCGCATAATGTACTTACAAAATTGAGATAGATAACGCGGGCTTATTGTTTAGTGGCAAATTTATAGTTCTTGGTTTACGTGGAGTTCCTTGGCTGGCCGGGTAATAAATTATTTTTGTTACTCGATTCTGAGGAAGTTTAATTATTTTTTATGAACATGAGCCGTAGCGACCGCCATTAAATTAAGTTTCTTTCCTTTGCCTTGACGTACATATGTACAATCACCGATAGGTGCAATATGTAGTAAAAGGTGTCTTAAACTTAGTTCGGGGATGCTAAATCCGAGCTCTTAGTACCATATCTAAATGGAACTTATTATTTATTTGTTCGAAATTTGTAATTTCGAATCACAATTTAAGAGTTGTCGCCATATTTCTTTTTAGGAAAATTGAGGATAATCTTTTTATGTACATTACGTATGTATGTATTGTAGATGACTATCCATGTAGTAAAACAAGATTGTTTTAATAGAAGATTGTGCTAAAAGATTGTGGTAAGTCTATTCCTTCGTCGACCATCTCTTGTATAGAATTATGGAAAAAAGAGCTTGTGATTATAGTTATCACCTTGTATAAACAATATTCAATACAAAAACATTGAGCAGGCAACATTTTCATTAGTTTCACTTAAACGACAGAACGTTATAATCGCGATAGATTCAACCCCAGCGACCCCACTTAATTCATTATCACTGAGTCTTATTGTCTCTGTATAATGGTTTACCTAAACATTTTTTTCCAGATATAATGTTAATGTTTTTATAAAGTTGATGTAGCAAATGAACAAGTAACTCATCTAATGATAAATGATCCTTCGTTTGTAAAGATCCTTCTTTCGCATGGGCAAAATACTTGGAATATTTACATTTTGTATCAGTCACTAGTGTACTTTATATTATAGTATAATATTCGTATAATTTCTAATTGAATGAGATAATAATGTATATGTATAAAAAATTATAAATTTATAATGGTACGCTGTCTGTACATAGAAAATATAATAGATGATTTAACTTTAGAAGCCATTATTAACGCAGTTGAACCCAAAACAACAGTTTTTAGAATTTTTGTCTGTGAGTTGTTAACCAGTTCTGTGCGGGGTTTTTAGTAATTAATTGTTAAGATTCACTTAACTTAATAAAAACAATTTACAGTGAGTACATTAGAACTGTTTTCAGTTTTTATGAGAATAATAGAATCTGAAGACTCGAAAATGTAAGTCTACCATAAAGAAGTCGCGGGCAGCAGCTATTATTAACAATAAATCTATATTTTAAACGCCTATCGTTTATAATTTTGCTGCGCCTGTTGGGGCACGAACTAGTTACCTAGACATTTGGACAATAACTTTTAGCGTAACCACGACAACAAGTGCTGCTGTATATAATAAAACAGTGCAAGTGTAGTGGAAGGCAATAGATTCCCACAGGTGTATGATATTAAGTAGTGCAGGGACAGCAGCGCGAGCAATGCTGCTATGCGGCGTGAGCGGCGGGACGTTCGTATCGACCCGGCCCGCATCGGGAGCACGTCGGGAGCACCTGGGAGATTAGCGGTGTACATCGCCATGGCAACAGCCGACGAGACTTGGCCACGTCGTACACACACTGTTGTGTTTAAAAGCGTTGCTAAAGCGATTGTTGAAAAGTAAAAACTGCCAAGTGTATCGGACAACAAGCCTTGGAGGGTTCCGTGATCGGGATCACCTAAAATATTACACATCTTAAATATAATATTGCGAAATCGGGATTACCGAACATGTTATATAACTTAAAAATTACTATTCGAATTAATTTTCTTTGAAAGAGTTTTTTAAGTTCTATTACCATAGTCCAAATAGGCAAAGACCCAATTTTGATGATTTTATTGATGAAAAAATCACTTTTTTTTTCTTAATTTCATGCGGCTTTATACGACGGTACATAAAACTAATCTGTTTACCCTATATAGTAATCAGTGTTATTAATCGACCTGTAAACTAGCTGTGACATAGGGAGACACTTAGGTGGTGAAATTATAAGGGTTACTTTTAGCTATTCGGATACGGAACCCTAAGAAAGTATAATTCGCACACTAAGATCCCATACACATTTCATTTAGATCCGCGCCTCCAGTTGTAAATTCTATTTCTGACGCTGAACGCTTCGCCTAGACCGATCTAGTTCTGTTCTGAGTCATAGGTCCGAGGCATAGGACGGCCTGTTGAGCGACGATTGGTAATAGAAAAACGTTTTCATACAAGTCTCGTGGGAGTGAGTGACAAAAATGGGTCGACCGCACGCACGCTGGCGCGGATCCGGCCGCGATACCGAGTGTGGACAGACTGCTACGGTTATTGTTTGCAGATATTTCATTTTCACATTACGTTTATTTAATTCCTATTTAGTCATACAACGGCTACTTCTCTTCTGAAGTCATCATACCTACCTATAAATATACAAGTTAATACAGGCTAGTTGAATGATTTTAATGTATTTTATTTAACTAAAATAGAATTATTTACTTCGCCAAAAAACCAAATGCTATACTAATGAAGACTCCAACAGAGTATTGTCATTTTGGATATCTGTCCAATTTGTCACAGCGTGTCATTTCATTTTGACTTTAAAGTAGCACATTTGTTAGCAACACAGGTCAATTCAGAAAAAAGTGTGTGCACGTGAAGTTACGCCTTTGTAAATATTTACACTAATGGCATATCGACAAGAACTGTGTAGGAGAAAAGATTATATTAAACTAGTATTATCTATATTATCAATCCACGTATAAATTGAGAATTCTGTTTTGTATTCAGAATTACTGAAATTTCCTTAGGTTTTTAAATACTTTTGTTTCTATGTTGTTCTGATATTAAGGCGCATGTGAGTACTTACACAGACAGAGTTGATTGCTAAAACTGTTGATTGATATTATTTAATTAGTATATAGAACAATTATTTAATGTTAATTGTTTATCATATATTGGTAATAGTCTAAAATATTATTAAGTTTATTTAGGTCTAATAAGAGGAACTAATCTGTAAGGAAATAAGTGTTCAATTTAAGGATATAAAATAGTGTGATACCATTTTTGATCGACTTACTCATTTATTCAAAACTTACATCTAATATTACAGGCTGGCCCCGATGCGTTAGTGTAGTGAAAGTTAAGTTGTATAATTAAATAAAAAGATATTAATAAGTGTTAGTAAGAAAAAGATAAATAAAATTCTTTCGAAACATCCATTTGATGAGTACTCTAAGTCACTGGTCGGGACGAATTTGAGTAGAGGTCGGAGTCATTATCTCATTGTTCTGCCAGGGCAGTTGAATTAGGACAACATTTTTAGTGTCGGCTGCGAATCCATTTATCAATAAAAACAAGTTCAGTAATTGTAGTTTAGCGCTAATACGATTCAAACATAAACAAAGATAGAGTCGCCTATCAGTCACCTGATGTTATGTAATCCGATAACGAACGGTCATGTAACTGATACAAACACAACGCTAAATTGCTGACTGGTGTAAACGTCGATCGGCTATCTTTGATCACACATTATTATGTCCATAAGAGGTATTATTTGCAGGGTCTGAGGCCCAGGTCAATAAAGACAAGTCCGACAAGCGAGCGTCTTAGTTCTTAGGAGTAGCAACGTATAGTCTTACAATCTAAAATGAAATTTTAATTCAATTTGAGGTTGGATGTACTTCTATGGGGGACGTTCATAGGCTGTAGTGACTGTGCAACATTAACTGGTCTGCATGGTCGTTTGCTGCCCTTCTATTATAAGAAATATCACTACGTTAGGGAGATATGACAAATAATACAATGGCGGTCCACCAACTCAATTAACGATCGATTATCATAAGCCGTAACATTGTAATGTAAAAGAATTATTTACATAAGAATATTATAATACATAATGTTACCTAATGACGTACTACAGGTAGATAAATATTTTCCATTCGCAAGAACTACTTGCGAAGTTGTTTGGTGGTAACATAGTCTCCAAACTGTTAACTAGTAATTTCATATATGTACAAATCTGTAATTGTAGAGAAAAAGTAATATATAAATATAAATATAGGATATTATATGGAGTTCCTATCGCCGTTTTACGTTCGAAACACCTTGCGAAGCGAAAGTAACCAATTTATTTTTAACTATCTGCAGTCCGCGACTTCGTTTGTGTGGGCTTTTTTTCGAGTGTTACCGATTTTCTAATAGCAAAAGTTCTTATGATTTCATACCTTTCTCATCATTTCCGTTCCTACCTGTGCCTTCCAACTTGACATACCTTTTGTATTTATGAATCATTTAAAATGAAATGTAAAAGTTAAGTGAAGCTTATAGAAGTGTAATAGACTAGTTAAATCTAAACCGAAATCGGTTAAGCCGTTTCTAAGATTAGCGTACACAAACGCTTAGACAAACAGACAAAAATTCTAGCAATCATTGTTTAGGATTCCCCTGTGTTCGTAAAGGTCCTTTATAATATAATAATAGTTTTTCGCATAAACATTCTAGGTTATATAGCAAGTGACGCCACTGCGTTTAAGAAATCTTTCTTTACATTATGTTTGATGCCATAGTTATGGTAGGTCAGACATTTTAAACTAGGACTTTATCGTAGAGGCTGCAATTTAGATCACTGCTTTTGAGTAGAATTTTATATTAATTATCATGCGTAATACTATGTATACTACTAATGCCTTGTGAGATGTACACTTCAGTGGTCACCGAGCGTCAGATAGCCGTTCCCTGTTTCCAACTCGCTATTTTAAGACGCGCAAAAGTGATGTCAGTTTAATTGAACAATACACAAGCAACCCGACCCATTTTATGAAAATGAACTAGTATGTACACAGTTGTGGGTGTAGCCATAAATGTTAAAAGCCTGAAGTTGGAACCATCTTGCTTATAAGTTCACAAGGCAAACACAAATTTCATCAATTCGAGCGATAACTAGTGAAATACTTCAGATGTGTATTTTGAAGCCTCGTGTTTGTCATATTCGGTCGAAGTGGTGGCTGTAAGTATTTTTGGTTTTCCGTGCGTGTATGGTTACTGCAGCTCGCTTATCATAGGATTTAAAAGTGGCAACGCGTCTATAGGATCGTCAACGTCAGATAGGATTTCAGTCCTGTTGAGATTTTACGTGGATGTTTACGGGCTATAGTTGCTATTTAACGTTAAGCCTGCATGGTCGGTTTAATAAAAAAACAATAGTTACTGATTTCATCCGGTAGCAAGAAATAGGTACATCAGGTTGACTGCAAGCTCGCTTGCCACTTCCATTGGACAAGATGGATTTTATGACATTTCTATTTTATACCCAGCTACAATTTACACAGTCAAAATTGAATTACAACATAAATATGTAAGAGAAACTTCAGCTGAATTATATTGGCAATCAAACTTTTTAACGTTTGCACATCTTGCTCAACGTTTACTCAGTTGTCCGACTGTCTTGCGTAATGTGTATTTTAGCAATTCCACTTATAACAACTACATCTTATTACAATGAAGTGGCAATCTTGCAACCTACCTAATGGTAAAGGTTCATTGTTGGCCGTGTATCATCAAGCCAATACTGTCTCTCTGGGCAGGGGTCTTCTTCACCGGTAGTGGAAGATTAGTCCATAGTCTGCACACTGGCCGAGTGCCAGTTGGTAACCAGAGACACATTTGAGAATTTCATTGCAAACTCTAAAGCATGCAGGTTTCCTCACGATGATAATCCTAACCGCCATAGACAGTGATAATTAGTTCGCCATACGCACATGGCTTCGAAGGATCAGAAGTAGGTACTTGCAACGATTTCAAAGCCAGAACCTTAGTGTGAGATGAAACCGCCATTGTAGGTTTGATGATTTGGTTATTTTTAAATAAAAAATTGTAATAGATAATTTCACTCCCAGACAAAGAGAAAATACTCGGTACACATCTCATAAATATTTGCACTGTTTGGGAATTGAACCCATGCCCACCTCTTTACCTGTCAGTATCACTAACTACTAAGACAAGAGAGTCAAGACTGGTGCGTTCTTCAACGCCGATAGCTTATGTCATTAAATTACTAGCTTGTATTAGATAATTTTACATCCAGACAGAGAAAATACTCGGAATACATCTCACAAATATTTGCCTTGTATTGATATCGAGCCCACGACTTCAGTTCACCTATCAGGGTCGCCAACCACTAAGACAATCCATCAGTAAAAACTGTTGCATTTTAGAATGCCGATAATTTATACCGTAACATGTGGTCCAGATCGGCGCGGACGGGCGGCGCAGTCAGATCTTCCTGGCGATGTCGACGGCGGCGGAGTTCCGCGACCACTTGTCCAGCTTCAGCGACTACTACTCGTCGCTGGGGCCGCCCAACCCCGACAACGTGCCCGACGACGGCAAGCTCAAGTCCGAGATGATGCTCAAGGTACGCATTTGTCTTTACATCCCATTAATCAGAAATTTAAATTATTTGCTTCGAGCGTTCTTTTGGCTTAGGTTAAACTGGAGAGAAAGCTAGCGGAAAATTCTCCCTGCACACCTTTTAAATGCATATGTATGATACAATATAATAGTATAATAGTACTTATATATGAGATATTATATATGTATGGTTTATTAAACTATGTATGTACACCTTCGCCCCCACCATATCTCTTTTACCTAATTCTTTTTCTCTCCATATTCTTTTTACTCAATTACTACTCGTCTGGAAGAGATCGCTAACAGCGATATGACCGCCTTTCGTTTACACTTCTGTATTTGATTGTTGTTATTACCCTTATGTATTTTCTCTCTTGTTGTACAATAAAGCATATTTGTATTGTATTGTATTGTATTAGTAGATACAATACTCATTGCGTAGTATAGCTTTAGATTGATAATAAACATGCATGAAAGCAAATCAGCTAAGTGTGTCCGAATCGCTCCATTGTCATTTGGTCATCATTTCGAATAATTAAATAGATAATTAGCGAGTTCGGGTATTTAAATAAATAATTAGCCGTATTGCTGTGAATAATAACCACCGTACTATAACACAAAGAGGAACGCTGTAAAAAAAATGTCGGCATGTATTAAAAAAATTGGCTAACTCATGCCCTGAGGGCATGGCACGTAAACTTAATTAAATATTTAAACAGATTGATGACGATGATGATATATTTAATATCGGTACTGGCAATATAAATTTGTCTTAACCTGTTAATGTACTTCAGGTAATTTCAAATAGGTTTGGCAGGTGGCACAATTATAGTTATTATCCTGCTCATGATGCGCCGTACAGCAACTTCTTTTCGATTGCTGATAACATTTACAAGTGAGGCAACCTAAAGGAACCTTAGTCCTCAGGAGTTGCAACATATCGAGCAGCATTTCAATCTTGGTTGTGTGTGCTACAGCGGCTACTTATCGTGCATTGCATACTTGCCTTGAATTTAAATACTTGATTGACGTTCATAACTGCTAAGAGTTATTACACCGCCCATTAGTTAGTAGCACGATATTCCCTCAGGACAACCGGCGGTACTACCTGGACCTGAAGGAGAACTCGCGCGGGCGGTTCCTGCGCGTGTCGCAAACGATCACGCGCGGCGGCCCGCGCTCGCAGATCGCGCTGCCAGCGCAGGGCATGATCGAGTTCCGCGACGCGCTCACGGACCTGCTCGACGACTTCGGCACCGACGACGGGGGGTGAGACCATCAGCTTTAATGACTTTATTGTCGTTGTCACTATTGCCTTCATTATCGTAATCGCCGTTGGTGTCGTCATCACCTATACCACCGTTGCCATAATTTCCATAATCATTCTCCCCATTATTATCATTACTATCACCAGTTTCAATTATTTCATAATTATTACCATATTCTTTTATATATTCTTATTGTTAACTTAACAAACTAGGATTACAAGCTGGGAACCGAATACCTAATAGTTAAGTGAAAAGATGTCATACTTGCTATAAACCATGCCAAAAAAAATTACATTCCATCGCTATTGTCAACATCATTATTGTTTAGTATATGATAGGTAGAGTGAAACTATGTGTCTTGGGATGTACCTCCGTTGCCTTCATAGACCATCTTGAAGCAATTTCGATTGGGGAAGTGCAGTTACCAGCTACATTTAGAATCTCCGATAGGACTCCAGTCTTGTTTGAGGTTGGTTGTCGATGTCCATGGACTGTAACGATTACTAAACATCAGGTAGCCTGTATGCTCGTTTGTTGCTACTCTCACATGATATATGTATATTTTTGCCAACTATGTGAAATATATAACATTTAAAGACTATCAATGTGCACACTAGCATTTTATGCTAATGACTTTGGTCTAATCTTTCTCATTCTGAGAATAAACTGGTGTCCTTGATAACTTGTATGGCTTTGTTCAGGTTCAAAGGGGAATTACCCGAGGGCCGGCACCTCCGCGTCGACAACAAAAACTTCTATTTCGACATCGGACAGAACAACCGCGGCATTTATATGAAAGTCAGCGAGGTAATGCCGGTAATTTTGAACATTTCTACTCACCCACTGTTACCCACTAATACATACCTAACGATTCTTACAAGGAGGGCCGAGGTAGTCTTCTCGTTTGACGATGTCAGACCGGTTGTTATCGGCCGGAAATAGCGTTTCATGATTACGGCATACGAAGTCGAATGGAGTCCAGTGGAATCCAGTCGAGCAGGCAGATATAAAATTAATATGTAGTAATATGCAAAGATACTTTCTTTTTTAAATAGTACGTAGAGAGTTACTTATTTCTTAAAAATCTCCCTTAATATGTTACTTATCAAATCAAAATATATTTTCATATTTACAATGATGAAAATCTTAAAACTTAAAACTAATTACAACAAAAACCTACCCTAATCAAAATTTCCTATTAAATTCGATATCGTATAATTAACTTAAAAAGAGTGCTAAATTACCAGATTTTTTTCTGTGAACGACATTTATAACAGTAACTTCATTAACATATTTTTATAGTGGAAAAGATAAGTCATTTTTATATTTGTATCGTTTTAATAAAAGGTTACTGTAAAGTATCCCCGTCACTCACGTCCGAATTGACGGCATCGACAAATATGAAGACTCCCTTACAAAGTTTAAGTGCTTGTTCTTATAGTTCCAGGCTTTATTATTCACACACATAATCCCTTTAAAATATTTTTTAAAATCGCGGCGTTTTTTTAATATTCTGATAGATGACATATATATTCAAATTAAACACATTACATCGGTAAATGAAGGTTTTGGATTTAAATTCTTCATTAATACAATAATTGGTGACTTGTTACTAATTCCACTTATTTCTTCGTATACTAAATTGTGATTTGAAATTCAAAATTTTTAACTCGCAAAAATGTCCGTTTGTTAAGGTACATAACATTTCCGAGGTAAGACAGGCTTATTTTTTATTTTGGACGTCGGTATAAATTAATAATCGTTTGAAATCAGAAATATAATGAATTGCAAACGTTGATTCCTGGAGTGATGCATGCGACCTTTGTGTATGTTGTGTTGCCTGTTAGCTGTGTCTGTGGCGGTAGACGTTTGTTGTGTCCGTGTTCCGTAGTCTGTGCCGTGTCACCTCGATGTGGTTTAGAGACCGAGCCGTGTGTCGGTATCTGCGATTTTCTTGCGGTAGGTGGGTACTTTTGATGGGCATTATTTGTATAAATTTATTAATTATTGAAATATGTCACGCATGCTTGAATTCAGTATTGCATTTTGAAAAGATATAATAAAATCTAAGAATATCATTTTCGATTCCTTTTATATAACCTGTCACTAGTCAATACGTATCTCTTAAATACGACATGGCGTTACGACTTGCAAAAAATGTGCAAATTATAATTTTAGAATATTCCAAAATTTTACTTTCTTATTGGTATTAAAATAAAGGAACAATATTAAATCCATGGTGTATATTATCCGTGATCTCCATACAGAACTATAGTGTAAAAAAATGTTTAATGAGTATTTTTGGAAAACGCACGTACCGCATGTAAAATCCGCAGCGCGCGGGCACGAACGTACTCGAACGCACGCACGTACGCACGTACGTATAAACCTTACCAATAAAGGAACTGTATGAGAATGGTGGCCGCCGATAGTCGATGCGACAGTCAAGCTTTACGACAAGACGTCAAAATTGAATAGAAAAATGGTTATTTTTGTAAAATGCCATGGTCTGGTCACCATTCTCAAATGGTTTGTTCGTTGGTGTCTGTATCGCGCACACGTCGACATGTGTCGCGTGTCGCGTGGCGCGGCACGTGCTGAGCGGCGGCGGCGCGGTCGGTTGCAGGTGAAGAGCAACTTCCGCACGGCGATCACGGTGCCCGAGAAGTGCTGGACGCGCTTCCGCGACATCCTCGCCGACTACTGCGACAAGATGGCGCGCGCGCAGCTCTCGCCGCCCGACTCGCACCAGGTGAGACACGCATGCAAACATTGCCATCTTGCCCCCCTTTCTTATCTTTTTCCGTCTTCCATCCTCTTGCACCTTCTTACCCTCTACTCTAGATCTCTCCTACTTGTTATTCTCTCATTTATCCCCCCCCCCCCTTTGATCCGCTTCCTCTTTCCCTCTTTTCATTTCTCTTTCATCTTTGCACTTTTTTCTTCTTGTTCTCCTTACACCTCATCTCTCCTTCCACACTATAACCTTCTCGAAATCTAATCACAGTTACATAATCATTTAAAAGACCTAAACCTTTTGTATTAATCATCGCAGATTGACATAATTTTATCAAAACAGGAGTCATGTCTTCTACGACACCTTTTTATGTGAGAAGAGCAGTAAACTCACATGCAAACCACCTGATATTAAGTAGTCGTAGCCCATACACATCCACGTACAACCTCAAACACGACCGAAATCCTATCTGAGCTCGAACGTAGACAAATTGCTACTCCTGAGGACTAAGATGTTCTCCTCGGTTCAAAGTGTAGCCGGCAACCGCACCTCTCCAACCGAAACACAAGTAATGCTTTACGGCGGATTATGAGGGCGGCG
>DWON01004165.1:0-16703 GCA_018251015.1 Phocides pigmalion okeechobee | reverse complement strand
CCACATTTTGCCTACAAATAATGTCTGAAGATGAAGATACCCATACTTATCGGCCACCTGACTCCGACATATATATACATATATCCTACATAATTTTGCTCTACTGTGTTCTTATTGCTATTTCAGTGTAATTTATTGCGTGTTAAATGTAAGTTACTAATATATGTAGTTTTACTGACATTGTTAATAACTGAAATATGGAATATTTTGAAATATATGTTACATTATTTTTTCTCTCGATATATCAGGTTCGATTAAATTACAAATGGCTTCGGGGAGTAAGACACATGTGTCCGGAATTTGGATAAATGTATAATATAAGTGGGCACTAAGATAATAAATTTAGAAACCCACCACAAAAGTAATTAATAGCAGTTAAAAGTTTGTATAAAATGTAAAATAATCGATGAATTCGTGTGTCTTTATTTTACATAAAACACACGCTTGAAACATACGTTTACGTAATTACATAAATATGTTAATAATAAATAGTAAATAAATAGTATTTTAAATAAGCTATAATATATGTATTTCTAATAATTTCTTTCTCTATAAATTTGTTTCAAAATATATGTATGTGCATCGACTTCTGTGTGCCCAAAATAGTCACATAAAAGTTGACATCAAAAATAGAGCGCGCATATAAAGCCTATGTCAAATACACACGGCTTCGACAGAGCGTTAACGATCGATAAAGGAATGAATCACATTTATTTAAAATGTAACACGAGTATCGTGACCAACATAAGAAGCATAATTAACTCTGTATAAAGTTTCGCAATGAAATCATAAGATGAGTACTAAATTTCGACACTGATGTTAGTAACGGAATATATAAACTATAAATATGTTTCGATATAGTCATTATATTAACGACTAGCTTTTGCCCGCGGCGTTTCTCATGTCTAAATAAGTATTACAATAAATCATCCGGCTCTGTTTCGCCTTACATTTTATTTGCTTCAAATCTATAAAAAAATTACAAAACATCAGTTTTACTTACTTTCGTTCAAACTTTTTCTCCTTTGGAGTGAGAATTTCAAAATTTAGTGCTTGATTACGCTATGTAAAGAACCTATTTGCAAAATTTCAAGAGTTTAGGTGCAACGGTTTCGGTTGTGCATAGATATCTGTGTCTGTCTGTCACTTTGCTCTTTTATGAAAATTTTATATTTATAGCTATTAGTTACACTATTCGGTGGCAACTGCGTTCATTCCTCGAACACATTTGTATATTTTAGAGTTCAAATATCAAACATAAATTAATGTTGCATTTAATTTTGAAAGACTTCAAACGCTTAAGCAAATAATGCTACGTTTGGTTTGTTGCGATTCACGTTTACCACACTTCATATTAAATCGATACTTTTGTAGTTTTTCTATTATTGAAATTCGCTATAAATGAAACATACAAAAGATATATTTCACACCAACACTGTACAATAGGTAAATTATAATTTTATGTACTGTAAGGAGTAGGTATACACGTGGCAGTCGAGAATTGTCTTTGAGTGCGTATGCGCGCGATTGAGCTCTAACAGCTTTAACGAGTAAACTACTAATTTAATCAAAGCCAAATTGTACAACGACAATACTCCTAATTAATTATGCATTTGATATAACTCACTAAAATGATTATAGTTAAGAAAATGACTTATCATAACTATGTTCTTATATAGGAGTCTAAGAGTATTTCGCAAGCATAACCACACACTATTATTAGTATCAAATTACCAAATTAAATGTGTACAGATACATATTACGCGTTATATATATATCTATGAAATATAAAACAAATATTATTTTTAACACGCTTTTATTAGCTGCTTAGCTTGGGTTGTATCTGTGTAGGTATGTAACGGATTCTTTGAGCATAATTTTCGCCAATTTCCAGAAATTTGAAACTTTGCACTCGTATCAAGGACGGATGACAATGCAATAATATGAAAAGAAAAATGAAAAATAAATACTAGTAAAAAAAAAACACGCTTTTATAAAAAAATAAGAAAAAAATATATTGCCATGTAAAAAAGCGTGGGGTGCTTTTTCAGTGATCTATAGACACTGTGCACCCCACGCTTTTTTTACAATGCATTTTTTTATTTATACTTTTTTAGTTACATTTTTTATAAAAGCATGTTTTTTAACTATTATTTATTAAGCGATATAATGTAGGCGACGAGATTATTGAGATTATTAAGTACTCATCTTAAGCTCGGAGCAATTAAATTTATAGTACATTTATGGTATGGGAGCAGCAAACCAGCATACTTCGACGTTGTTGTATGTGGTTACTACGGCCCACAAAAATCTGCAATCAACAAATTTAATTGAAGTCATACCTCAGGTGCCACACAGTTGGTTTCTACAATGTAATTCGACCTGGGAGATGTAACCGCCGTCCTCATAATTCAATGTCATAATACAATTCGGCTACATATGTATATCATACTACTGTATATCGGATTCATTTACAAGCAGCCATTTCAGTCATCAGGAGTAGCAATAGATGTTGACGACATCAAGCAGGACTTTAGTACTGTTTGAAGATGGACTCTGATGTCCAACGGCTGCAGAGACCGCTTGATTTTAGGTAGCCTGCACGCCCGATTCCTACTGTCCCACTATAATCAAAATAAAATATATACGAACTGAGGGACGACCCATGCTCACCTATAAGACATCTATTGTTGATAGTGATGACGAGGCGATTAGGTCTAAAGTCTAATTATTGAAATTTTACGACGAACAGTGACAAGTACAGAATCACAAAGTGCAAAGTTTATTCATGTTTACAACTTATTTCATTGTTTTCTAGGTCAACGAGACATGGCGGCGAAAGACTAAGGATGCCTAACTGAAGTGTTTATTAGTATAACGAATGCGAAACGAAGGTCACTTTCAATTAAAATAAGGATGCGGGGGCGTCGCTTGCGGCGAGAGGCAATCTTCTGCGTTGAGCTAATCGATCATTCTATCACAAGTAGAGTTCTTGGACGAAGTAAAAATATAGATTGCTAATAAATGATATCCTTAATCCATAGCCAATTTATTAAACAGAAACAGTTACGGTATTTTATGCAGACCATCTTTGACTTTGAGTGTAAAGGCCGTGTAAATAGCCCGAAGTTTAGCCCAAATACGGAGCATTCTAGTTACCGCGGAAATTGAGTTTATTATTATTATAAATTGTATTATTTTGACAAGTTATAGGGTAATTTTACATATCTGTAGAAGTTATTATTATATAATTAACAAAAACTTTAATTTAAAAGTTATTAAAATCAAATTATTCAATTTCAAAGAATTTTTTAATGTATTGATATTGGTCGAAATTTATTGCTACAGCTGTCAGCTTCGGTTTTTTATATAAACATCGACTTTCGGTCGGACACTGCAAATAATTAATGTGTTAGGAGTCTACTCAGTTAACTCTTCTATGTTGGTGCCCAATAAACAAGGCTGCACAAAGCATGACTTTTTTGATCGTGTAGCCGAAACAAACATAGCGTAAATGATCCATTGTGGTTCCTTGTTCGAGCATTTCAGAATGCGGCGTCGGAATGTTGGTTGCACACGACGAGGCCTTGCTCGCGACTGGAGGCGAGATGGTAATGAAGATATTGATTGTTGCCATCTTTAAGGTGTGTCTGTCAAATATGTTACCGTTTCGCCCCTGTCTAGAGTTCCGTAACCAAATTACTAAAAAGAAAACCGTAGTATTACGTCATGTGTATTTGTTCATCTGTTCATAAAATCTCCGTGAAATATACATACATTTTACTAACAATCGACTTATTTTTTTTTATAGCGAAAGAGTAAAAAATGGGCATGCAGGCCACCTGATGTTAAGTGGTCACTGCAGCCCATGGACAACACCGTCCAATCTCAAATAGGACAGAAGTTCTATTTAAGGATGGACGCGGATGCGTTCCTACTCTCGAGGACTAAGATGGTCGCCTCCAATAATGTGTATTTTATATTCATATTGACAATGATGAAAATCTTAAAACTAATTACAATAAAAACCTAAACAATCTAAAGGGAGTCCCTGCCCATGCGGCATGGTTCCAAGAACACTAGCTGCATTCCCGCGCTGGATAGCAATCGCGATTTTCTGCACGAGATATGAACCAGCCCTCTTGTCACCGGCAGCGTCGATCAAAGACTTGGATACATCTGGCACTACTATATGAAATATAGCAGGCTGATTCATTATCCGCTATGCACGATGTGCCGCCGTCCGACATATCCTAACGGCAGACTGAAAATCGATGCCGCTTTTCGGCAAAACCGCGGCTGCCACGGAGTTTGTACCTTATCGTGGCATTAGACTGCAACACAGTTATTTAATTATGTTTTTCTTTTTAACTTATTTCAACGCTTACAGTTTTATTTTTATTTGATTATTGCTGTTACAATTAAATTATTTCTTTCTTTCTTTTCTTCTATACACTGATGCAAATGTAAAAATTTTGAAAATCATTTAATCGTGGATGACGCTGTATACACATAACTGGGAGACAAAAACTAAGTTCTATACACATATACATATGTTATATCTAATATATCGGACAGATTTTGTAATACAATGAACGTAGCAAACGAACTAACTGGCCACCTGGTAAGTGGTTACTACAATCCATACACCTGTAACCAACTTCCTACTTGGTCCAAGTAATACTATTTTGATTCCCTAAAAAGTCCTACTTACAATCATTTATAGATATGTTGCTACTCTTGAACCGAAATATCAAGGGATAAGATATCAAAATTATTATAAAGGTTTCTAAATTCTCGGTTTAGTTGTTAAATTTTGAAAAACTTTGAAGTCCCTTAATCCCTTTAAAACCCACTAGGAACTTTAAAACACATAAAATATCTTTTTAATAGAGTTTATCGCATACTTTCGAAATATGAGATGTTTCGGTAATTTGAACCCGGTTGCGGAACCCTTCCCTATGCGTAGTCTGGCATCCACTTGGCAGATTTTGACCTCTATCCGTCGTGACCTTCTGATTTATCACGCTTGATACGATATGCGATGTCACTGGCATGTTATTATTCATGCCATATGCTGAACACATGTAGGTGCATATTGTATTACTGAACGTGACCACATTAGTAATCTTGGATCATTTTCAGAAGAGAACAATATTACATAATTACAATCAAACTTTACGTACAGATACGCTTAATGGAACACTGACCCATTAGTAGGTAGGTCAAAACTGGGTTACATATAGATACAGGCTTCTGGTAGCGCCATCTTCCGTCTACCATTTAAATTAAATGAAATTACGCATTACTACCGCCTCAGCGACATGTCAGTTTTAATTGTATACATCAACAAGTAGGATAAGTTCTCATAGCAAGATCATCTTTTGCGTCTTTTGAAGATTGATTATTAATTAAGCATCACCCTTATAATCGTTATGTGATTGAAAACGTAAGGTAGAATATAAATACGTAATGCAAACTGATGGAGACTGTACAGCTGACTGAACCTACCATCATAATACCCAGGAGAATCAACGCGTCTACGACCTCGGATAGGAGTTTCAATCTTTTGAGGTTATAAGCGCCTGAACGCGCCACGCATAACCAACCATTTCAACTTATCCTAAGAATAGCAACACATATGTGATTTTTACATTTCTTCATTTGTCTTATGTAAAAAAAGATTACTTAACAACCTATCTGTAAACCTTACCATGATTTTGTTTAAAAATAAATAGTTTAATATTAAAATGTCGAAGTTCAAAGGCTATCTATTCTAGTTCATCGTCTATTGTTTGGATAACCGAGAGATGTCAATCAAAGAATAACTGTAGATCATTTGCAAATCCTTCAAAACCAAGTACGAATTAAAATTCGACTTTAATGGCCTATTAATAAAGTTTAATATTAATCAGCGAGTAATAAAAGATGACTTAATACAACAAAGGTTTATCGTAGATAGTCTTTGTAAAAATAATAACTGTTATTAGCAATGCGCACGATTTGCATCGGTATTGAAGAGCGCATGTGTGATCGTGGCTCTAATCAAATTAATAGGTTCATTTGGTGGTAAATTGTCTATTTGTACATAGCAATATACCCACGTCTTGTGCAAGTGTAATTAGTTTTGTAACTTTTAAGAGTAAATAAAACAAAAATGTTTTATTAAGACAGCTCTTTACTTGAGTCTTTGTATTGACACTCCACATTTTACATATAAGAGTATGGTGACTTACAAACGCAGATATTCTCCCCTTGTATATATTTATAATATATCTATTAAAGTGAAGATAAACTCTATAATAATATAAATCGTAATATAAAAACGGTTTTTAATATTTTTGTCTATCTTGTTATACACGCTGATCTTTAATAGTTATTGCTCGATCATTTTGGTTAGGAATTTCATTAAAACGTTTTTTATGAAAATAAAACGAGCATGCAACCCACTTCATGGTACCTAAATGGCCAATGGCATTGGTAATAAACAAGTCCAAATTAGAATAAAAGTTGACATGACGAAAGCAATTGTTACTTTTTTTAGAGTCCCAAACTTTTGAGTTTATGTATATTAAGGTAGTTAATAGTATCAGATATATTACTATAAAATTTTGCCATAAAATGTTGGAACAGGCGCGCAAACAGCCTGAAATACGCATGGCCAGATACTTACAGCGAATAATAAAATTGACAGAATTTTTCTTTGCCTAAACGCCCTAATCACTGGAAGTGCCCAGCAGATTTTAAAAACGTATACTTAATTTAAATAAGCTATTTTTGAGGAAAGTATTAGACTATGTAATATAAAGTTAAGATCCTGAAGCAATTCCTATGCAAAAACGTTTTCTTTTTAATTGAAATGATTAGCTAACTGGTACTGACACCGTTAAGGAAGCATTACACGTCGATGAAAATCTTCAACGAACAACCTCAAACAGAATTGAATCCTATCTGAGACCGCAGATATATATGTTGCTACTTCTCAGATCTAAGATAGTCGTATCCCGAGTCTCTGAGCGGATTCTCAAACCGAAACACAAGAGTTGCTTACAACGAATAATGAGGGCGATGGTTTCCTTCTTTGCAAAATTATAGATCTACTACCTCGCAAAATGAATACGATTACATGGTACTAGAGTACCTACCTATGTAAAAATTGTATTTTGAACGCGTAAAACCACGAAGCAAATCTATTATTATAGATATAATCCGACACCTATCCTATGACTGTTATCATTGGTATTTAGTTTACTTAATTTAAATTACGCGTTATACATAATAGGTAAATAACATATTTATCCTAATCTTATCGATACTGAAATAGTTTCGTGACAACAGCATGCTTAATTCGTGAGTTTTAATCTATTGTTTTCTATTTTTTCCATTCCTATGAAGACTGAATAATTTAATTTCAATAATTATCTATCTTCTCGTGTGTAGCGTAAGAGTACACTAAGAATCTAAATTTGAGATTACACCCTTAAAGACCTACAATAGGAGCTGAAAATTCGCATGAAAATAGTTTAAATAGAAGATGAAAGTTTTATCATTTTTTTTATTTCTTAATAATGTACAGATAAATTATTGAAATATATTGCAAAGTACGTAAAGCCGCGGCCAAAGCTTATACTTTACTTACCTATACAAGTTTAATTTATGTTTTCATTAACCCTAACATAAATTACTCCGATACTTATCCTGCGTATAAATCAATACTCGTATATCAATAGGTAATCATAATTTCATAGTAAGTAATCATTATTTCAAAGCAGTTTAATTGCGTTATCGTTTCGTTGGATCTTTATCGACAGGTACCTAATCGTGTAATATTAGAAAGTAAAGTACCACCCATTTGGTTAATATCCACGAAATAAACGTTTACTACAGAGACAGTATATCGGGCCACGCACAGTGTAAGGTTCTGTATACTGTATGTCGTGTAGCCAAAATTATCACATACAACATAATACAATACGTTAAAGTACTGAACAATAAAACGCAACTCAAAACATACAATACAAATAATTCTAAACGAATATCATCGCAGAATTTAAACATTTTATTATGCGACGCATTCTCACGATTAACTGTTTATATTATCACTTAAAAATCGTGAACACCCGTTACGTTATTATATATCACAATATACATAAAAATAGACGATTGAAATGATTACATTTACAACAGGTGGCCTTATCACTAATATAGTGATCTCTTCCAGACAACCATCGAGTAGTAAAAAAGGATAAAAATTACATAAAGATAAAAATGAACAAAAAATATCATACACGTAATCGCTGATAATATTGAAGAAGAAAAAGAGAAAAAGGATGAAGAGAGAAACTAAGTATAAATAACATATTATAATAACAGACGGATACAGAAAACTAGAGAGCTACGTTAAATTCCTTCAATTGCTTTTCAAAATTATCCATTAAGTGCACACGACACATGATAATCAGAAAAGCGATCTGTACACACATAGCCACGTAGGGAAGGAGTCACTAGATTCATATAACATTCGTTTTACATAACATTGAATAGCTTAAAATTTAATGTGATACGTACGTTGTGTTATTTCTAAGTAGTAAATATAAATAATAGCATCCCTAAGCATAGCTATACTCGTAACTGTCGACTTACGCTGTTTTCTGTGAAGGGCTGCAGATTGGAGTGTTCTTGACACCATGTCGCATGATCACGGAATACCTGACGATCGTTTTAGTTATGCTTGTACCATAATTAGTTTAAAGACATTTAATGTTTGGGTGAGATTCATTAATTCACGACATGGAAATACCAAAATGATTCAACGTCAGTACTCCGTTTTTCCAAATTAGATATCAAACATAACATTCTGACCTGTCTTGCCTCCGCTCATTGCGCCAATCGAAACACGCACAAGGAGAGATAAGCTGATAACGATACGGATACCACGTCCGTGAGATGGCCGTTTACAAGATAACAGGCAGTCCGAGAGCGCCGGGGACCACGCAACCATGTGTCCACCGCACACTTAAAAATGGTGAGTGTTTTACAAGAAAGTGTTTGGGAAACAAATCATATTTACCAAGTGCCGGTGCCTTACACATTTCCTCTTAGTTCTTGGCCTAACTGAGGTTTTGGCTGCCTCCTCTTCAAATCTTGCCATTGAGGGTATATATAATACAATTCATGATTTACGTTGAATAAAAATATTTTCATTCGATTTGTGTCATTTTTATGAGGATCTCTAAGTAATGACTTCATTCACTGTAGCTAAATTTAAGTGAAAATTCTTAATCATTATAAATTTCTTGCCCCCACTTTAAGGTCCACTTTAGCCATGGACTTCTGATATGTCAGCTTGCAGTTTGGCAACTATCAAAAGCAACATTGGGCCTTAAACTCGTGTTAAATACATACGAAAACGATGATTGAATCGCAATTTCTATTTATATGAGTGGGAAATAAAAGAAGTGATAATGATAATTTGATAGGTATTGTAAATCGATATTATACATCGGCATTGATCAGATTTTAATCTCAAAACTCAAACTGTTAATTTCACGAAATTATATTTCATGATTTTTGAAAGTCATCACTTGTTTTGGTAGGAAAGATAAACATCATAAAACCTTAAGAAGAAATTGAAAATGTTGTCATTCTATAAAATTACGCAGTACCGATAGTGGATACTAATGTATTGAGAATGTTAACAAGATATTTAGTGTTCATGTTGTTCTAAAATCGGAGCTATAATTTGTTTTGTTTTTATTGTAACTGATAATGTTTCCGGTAAATTGTTATCAAATACATCATCAAATTTTAATGCCTCTATTGAATTTATTGTCTTTTAATCGTGTTCTTGATAAACGGGCATATGGATAGCATGTGTATCTGGGTATAAAATTATATAGTCCAACAATGAGAATATAGAGAAATAGTGCAAAATTTGTATTACATTTTTTTAACAACATTATCATTTCCATTCGATATTTCTCGAGTCTATGTGTTACCTCTTTATGTAGTTCTTCCAGAGTCTCAGTTATTCAGCAGACTGCTGAGACATCTACAGATACCTTAAATCTAACTTCTTTGTTATTTTATATATGGAAAGTTGAGTTTCATTGATTTGCAATATAATATTGTTCAAATAATATAAACATGACATTATTAAAACCAGTTGTACTGCACAATCAATCTAATTGACTGCAATCATTAACTGTGGTTTACCAAAATGAAAACCTCACTAGAGCTATAAATATATCTGTATCATCATTCAAATTCAAATTGAAATATTTTATTTCATTGTAAGGTATTTACATACACTTAATGAAAGTCAAGGGTACAATGTAAAATCAGTACATCGGCTTTGAGCGCCCTGTTGGCTAAGGTAGACCGGGAGAAAAAAGCCCGCGGAAAAAATATTGCATTGTTATTGATTGGAACGTTGGAATGTGTCTAAAAGATACGGCGTAAAGAGTTTTAGAAGAACTGTTAAGATAAACCGATGACAGAACTCGTTATCTCGCCTTATCGCGCCAACTCAGCTTAACATATCTTTAAAGTGTATAAAACATCATAGAGTAAACACAGTTGTAATAATTCTATTAAGGTTATACTCATAAATCTGAATTTGTTACCAACATTTGGGTCATGAATGACAAGCTCCACAAAGAAAATTAATGACATTGAAGAAAAATAAATAAGCGTAGAAACTACTGTAGTACTAATAGCTAAGCTATTGTGCCATTAATTATACATACCTGTTTTAATTTTAAACGTATAGCAAGACAAGCTTCGTTCTTAGCCGTAAACCATAGATTATATTTCAGTCTTGAGACTAGCAACATGTCAATCAAAGACTTGAGATAGGTTTTCAGTACTATTTAGAGTTCTATAGTCCCAAGTTATACATACACAAATTTCAAGGACAAGATAAAGTCAAATGTTTGTGGTCGATACATCCTTAAAACTACCTCGGAGATGGTTTAATTAACTCACTCCCTTTGTTTTTGTCCACCTAGCCCTAGTTCTATTGTTGTCTCGAACCAATAAACTAATTTGATAATAAGAACTATTTTATTTGTCTCGTCTTTGTTAATTTCTTCTTTTATTAGCGGATGTCTCATTAAACATCCAGTGAAACAATAGTTTTATTTTCTAAAAAAAAAAACTAACGAGCGTATGGCTTCTTGATGTCAAGTGATGCCCTTGACATATCGATATCCAAGCACAAACAGTATTGATTTCCTATTGTAGCTAGTAGGTTCTTTACAGTATACGCTTAGAAGGAAAGTGACCATCTTAGTTCTCAAAACAACATCGCCTCGTCTTAAAATCTAGTTGCAAACACAGCTTACACATAAACCATAACTTTGGAAGTTACCCGACAGATTATGGGTGTTGTGTTTATTCCTCCTTACTCGAACTATAGTTTTACCTCCTATTAAAATTCTACTAGGCCTCTTGTTCTTTTATTTCATGCTAATAACATAAGTTAACGTAAGCGTATTTAACAATAACTCTTTTTCAATTCCAGGAGTTGGAGACAATAATAATCATATCCGCCTTCAGTGGCGCTTGGTTATTGCTGCTAATAATCAGCATCGTGCTGTGCACCCAGGTGTCCGGCCTGCGCAAGAAAGTCCAGGAGATGCAAGTCACGGGCCGTATAAGAGTACAGTGAGCAAACACCTCTTATTGAACTTATACTTCGTTTCTCACATTTCAGAAAACAAATCTGTGTACTTTTAGTGTAAAACGAAGTTTAGCGCGCCAATGTAATTTATTTATTTTAAATATAAATGATACTCTGTACAATACAGAGTATTAGCAAAGATTAGCATTTATATTAGAACAATTTTGTGATACCGTGTGGTACTCTCACGGTGATATATCTCAGAGTACAGCAGGTAGACATAATAATGTAATTGCTTTTGTATATTGCTCCTTTGTCGATTTAAAATACTGCGACCCATGGACAACCACAATCGACCTCAAACAGAACAAAAGTTGAGTCATAATTAGATGCGATACTACTCCTGAGGTTAACATTTTTGTTTATTACAAACTCGGCAATAATTATGATCTGAAGGATCTATATGCGCATTCATAAGCCCAGAGGAATCGCCAAAGCATTGTTGGTTATATAGGAAAACTTTTTTAAAACAGCAGCAACAAAAAACGCGCAAACCAAACAGTATTTACTATTAAAGTACAATATTAGTTTATGCCTAAATATAACTCCTTAGCAATTTCCCTTACTAGGAACAATGAGATAATAATAAAAAGCCTACAGGCGTCGTGCAGCGATCGTCATACTCGTACGACACGTCCGTACCGAATTAAATACCGGGCAAGACTTTATGATAAACTTATACTAGTTAGATCTCTATTCCGGATCTGGAAGTTCGTGTGATGGTATTTATATGTGATTATATCAACAACAAGTAATAGCGTAAGACTTTGAGTGTAGAGGGCGTTAAAATCAGGTGTGTATAATAGCGGGAAGTAAATTGTGGCGTAAGAAAAGGAAATTTCGGAACATTTACAAATTGTATCCATTTCTTATCTACTTTCATATGTGTATAATTTCAAATTTACTTCAATAGGCATTTAGAATTTTGTCTTTTCCTATTGAAGCTAGAAGGCAAAGCTAATAAATCTTTTTAATATCTCCGCCAATAACAAAGCTGTAGCTACACCCGTGGTATAAGTAATACAATATTGTAACGATTTCAGGAAGCTGAAGATGAACTCCGACAAGAACCATGCTTTCCACAACCCGGCGCTTTCGCCTGACGAGGAGCTCTCCCGGCGAGGGTTCTCGATGTACCAAGTACCTGACGACGACATAGAAAGCGGCAGGGGTACAGAACGGTACGCCTGATACAGTAGAATTTAAAATACACGTACGTAGTACATACCCACAAGGAGTTCAACTGCAACGTAACTACTGCAAAATGTACTCTGTTACTCTGCTTAGGCTACACCCACCCAGTGGCCCAGCGTAAGGAGTTACACTGGGCCACTGGGTTAACATTTTTCCTGCCGTGTACAACACTGCTATGTATTGCGCGATGCAACTCCCTTGCGGCTTTAGACACCTGTGTTGTACGGACTCATCTGCATGGATTACGGGCGAACAAAAATGTTGTGTTTACGGCGGCGCTACAAGACCGCGGGCGGACATTATGTCTGTATTCATAAAATAATCATAAAATTTGAATGGAGGAAAAGTCCAACTTACTTCATAAAATAGGATTCATATTAACTGGTCTTTCTTCCAGGCAGACGGGTGGGCAGTTCATAGAAGAACTAGCGCGTGAAATAGATAGAAGAGAGCAGAAACAGTCGACGGCGCCGCCGTTCCTTCTGCAGAGTATCGAAGATAACAAGAGGAAAAGCAGAGCTCTCGCAAACCCCGCAGCAAATCACGGACGAGCCAGCGAAACCAACCCCAACTTTATTTACTAAAACGTCAATGTTATATGTCTTACCGACTTGACAAGAAACCAAGACGGCGACTCACCATTATGCCAAAACCTTCGTAGCTCTGTAATTATCGACTGGGTTGAACGACCTCTACACCTATCTGCCTTATAAGCAACTGTGATGCTATTGTTATGCTGTTGGGTACTAGTTTACAAGGTGTGATTAAGCAGTTTCACTTTTCAGAGGATCTAAATCCTCAGAAATAGCAATGCATCTGTTATCGATTTTATAAAGGACTCGTGTTCCATTTGAAATTGATTACAAAATGGGCGGGCGGTAGTGATCATTTAACACCAGATGGGCTCCAAGCTCGTTTGCTACTTTGATTTTAAAAATGCCCGTGATAATATTAGCATTTGCCAAATAATACTAACGTTCCGTTATTTTGTCTTCTTCTCTATTACGTCATATAATGCGTTATGCATTAGAAACTTCTACGCTTATTAAATTGTCTTTGGTTTAAAAACAGAGGACGCAAAATGTTTTTAAACTACTGAGAATTTTTTATTCATAATCCCAATTCATTCACTTTAACGTAAATTATAGTTTTTACAAAACAAATAGTTATATATTTCTTTAATTATCTATGAAAAAATATTTTGTATTATCTTTATTTATGAATAACGGAACGATAGAATTGTTATAAATAATTTATAATGACGCAAGCTGTGAGTGAAAGTGCAATATAAGTAAGTGTGCAATAATATATTTTTTCGCTGATTTTCTATTAAGAAAATTACGTTGAAAAATCACTTCGACATTATTTTAAGATTGTTATATTTATAAAAAATAAAAACTTTACTACGTTATTTTACTTTGTGTTTTTGAGAAACTTAATTTTTCCCGAAAATGATAGTAGATATTTTAAAGAATAGTATCATTTTGTTATTATCTAAATTAACTGCATTTGGAAAAACAAATTAAATTAACATAAAAGAATCGAACAAGGATATTTATTAATTATCTAGGACTTTATTTTTAAGAACTTATAAAATATTTTTCTGCACAATAAATATTACTCACCTAACATTTATACTTAAATAATCTAAGCTCAAAAACTTTTAATTTATGACAAAGGTGAAATGAATGGACCCTTACCCTGTAGAATAACAAAAGATAAATAATTTCTCCTCAGTCTATTAAATAACTTAAGCATTCAGTAATTAACGAGTCGATGTTTGATCCTTCTTACATAGGGTCTGGCGCCCACGCGATAACTGGTCGTGTTTCTTTTCCTGCACCGTCCCGCCCTGCATCTCGACTTGGGACCTTTAGTCAGACGATTAGTATTCCCTTTACTCAACCTTACTTTGCTCTTACCTTTAAAAGTCCCATATCTTAAATACTTGGAATAATCCTCATCATTCTGTTTCTCACCATTTTTATTCGCCTCATGAGCATCCAGAATGTCTTGTATGCTCTTATAAGCATCAGTATTTTCCAGTTTCACATTAACATTACTAGCGTATGGTGTAAAACCACCGATACCTTCATCTGGAAATTGGATCTGTTGCTGATGTTCGAGATGTTTTAAGTAATTGTAAGTCTCGGAATCGCTGCTTTGGCTTATAGGCTTGAAATCTACTCCAACAAATTTAAGCGAAGGAGACTTCTTTTTCTCTGATTTCATTGTGTTTTTAGCATATAGTTTTGCGTAACGGTCGCCGAATGCATACGGATAAAGCTCTTGGCTTGTTTCTGCTGCATCGTCATCTGTCGAGTACCGTTCATTTTTCTCAGAAGCCTTTACTTCTGGTTTTGGGCGATCTAAAGTGAATGTGACAGTTGGTGGCAACGTGGCTCCATACAGATCCTTGTCGGATGTTTTACCGTAGAGGTGATCGAATGCCTTGAAATCATCTGTCCAGAATTGCTCAATACCTGCAAACAAATTCATACAAAATGCTATTTATTCCCACAAATAAAATACGTCACTACCCTACAGAACTGTGCAAGACGTAAATAGTAAAAACAGGCTTAAACTTGAATGCATGCAAAAAATGCTCATGAGTAAACTTATCAACGCGTAAATATTTTATTCTCACTCATTTTATGACATCTCGTTAAAAGGTAGTAAAACGTTCAAATATTTAACGATGTTAGTATTATAAACGGTTGGATTATTTCCAACGATATCAAAAGTCGGATAAAGTTGATATCTAGAAAGCGGTTAGGTCTGTAAGTTGATAACTTGGTGCTAAGATCATTTCACTCTCGGATACTTTCGATTTCTTACGCTTATACGACAAAATCGTGCATCGTTAGCAAATACCACTTTTACCGTGATTCCGTGTTTTTACACCATTGAATAAATGGTTTTTTTCCTCTACTTGTTAATATTGTTGAAAAAATCTGTTTTATAAATGGCCAGGATAAAAAAAGAGCAATCAAGATACTTAATTGTTATAAGATATTGAGTAGTCGCTGCAGTCCATGGATAGCCAATCTATTGATTTCAAACATGGTTAAAGTCTTATCTGACTTGGAAGAGGTATATTTTGATGGGGGAGGTACCACTGCAGCCCTTACAATCTTACATAAGGTAACTTTTGTATTGCGGTTGGAGAGGTGCAATAGCCAGTTACACGTACAAGTGAGTCGGCCTCCTCAGCCCTCAGAAGTAGTATCTACGATCTTAGATAAAGCTTCAGTCCTATGGATATCCACTGCAACGACCACATCAGTGGGCCTGTATGATCGTTTACTACTCTTCTCACATAAAAAACGAAAGTGCTTAGGCTTAACGGTAAAAGACGCAGTTCGTAGGACCGTCACGTGGCGCGGAGCTGTGTGATAACAGCCTAACTATAATCATTAGACCATAGCCGTATTGTGTCCGAAAAGGAAATCATTATACAAAATAGTTTTAAAATAGATAGAATCAGTAACATAATGATACATTATTTAAAACAGTAGTTTAGCTACCATGTGATCTCAGATATCTCAGCAACGTTATAAACGCGAATGTTTTGTGAGGATGGATGGAGTTTCGTTACTCTTATGCGCAAAAACTACCGAACGGATTTTAATACAACTTATGCATCAGAATGACACATATAATAACGACATATAATATTACATAGTTCGATCGGGGAGACACATATTTGGGAAGTTCAGATATTATTTCAGTCATGTTTGTGGTTATACGTGGATGTCTATGGGCTGGGCCTACGTAACATCAGGTGGTTTGCATTCGTTTGCTACTCTTGTCACATAAAAAAATA
>DWON01004164.1:0-16707 GCA_018251015.1 Phocides pigmalion okeechobee | reverse complement strand
GTTGTCCATGGGCTGCAGTGACCACTTAACATCAGGTGGCCTGTATGCCCGTTTCTTACTCTTTCATAATAAAAAAATAAAATATGAGTGCGCGTATTTATGCAGGCGCATTAACGGAATACTTCAAATAAATGTCATAGTTGTTACGTCATACGAGTACGCTCAATAACATCGTAAATATCATCTGTAAATTAATTAGGATTGCTTAAGAATCTTTATTTTATTTTTCTTTCCTCTTTTAGTATTAATTTTATTTTATCTAGACTCTAGACTATATCATATAAGACGTCAGATTAAAATTTACTTATTATGTTGTGCCATGCAATAATGGTTATTTTACTTTCTGACATTTTTTTTTCAAATTAACAGTCAAAAACTTAAAATGTATTAATGAAGTATTTTTTGAACGAAACAAAAAACTACAATATATTCATAGAGACTCCACACTTAAAAATTGATGGTCATATTTTGACTTTTGTAGTGGTAATTACTAATCTTGTGGGTATCTGTAAGTACTTATAACTTTTACATCGGAAAAATTACATATACAATTTGTTACATTTCACGTGTACAGTCATGTACAAGTCTTTAAAAGTGATCCGTTTGATGGAAGCCTTTAATTCGATCAAGTGACTAACAACAACATCGCATTTCACGTAAGAGAATAATTAGATTATTATTGTACCGTGTTTCAAGGTAGAAATGTTTGCAGTCAACTGCAATGGCAGCAATTTCCTAGCCTATATAAACAGCAGTACAGGGATACTATGTTCTATCTCTAAATATTATAAAACAATGTCCCCCATCGCATCTGTCTGTTCATGATAAACTCAAAAATACTAGGCGGATTTTCTCCCAGTTTTCAACAACAGATAGAATGATTCTTAAGACAGGTTTTGGTGCACAATAAGTTGAGTTTTTTTGTAAATTGGACATGTATATATTGTAATTGTAATGACTAAATGTATGTATGAAAGAAAAATAATATAAGTAAATATAAACTCTATTACCTGAGCGACGCTGGGCCGTGTTTCCCCATTGACATTTCGTCCATTTGCAACGATACTATGACATTTCGTGATATACAATTTTCCATATTTTTAACGTGATTATTTCGTGGAGTTTTTTTGAAAACAAACAATATGTTTAGGTTATGTTTTTATTATAACTAGCTTTAAAAATGTCATAATTGTAAACATAATTATAGTAACAGTACATTTACACGATTTTTTGCAATATTACTTGACCTAAAACATGTTTTAACGGTATTACGTGAATAATAAAAAAAATGAGAATCGAAATCGAGAATTAAAAGTTTAAAACCGTCTTCTCTAAAATCGAGGTTTAAAGATGTCACACAGTCGTCGCAAAAAGCGCCTATGTATACAACCTCAAACAAAACTATTTGAGGTCATAATTTAATGATATACCTACTCATGATAAAATCCTTAAAAATTTTAACATGATTTTAGTTTTTGCACGATGTTCTTCTGTTCGATATATGTATACTCATGTGATTGAACGGTGATACTATATTAAGCGAAGCTACAATATATTAGGTAAAACCTTAACCTGAAATAAAGAAAAGAAAAGAAAAGAAAAGAAAAGAAAAGGACTGGAAAGAAAAACTGGAGTGAGATAATTTGTAATATAGTTTTTAAGATATGAGATATTTTTGAACACTCTACTCTGACTATATGACTTTTTTGTAGAATAGTAATAGGTGGTAGAACTATAGTTCGAGTGGGGAGGTACCACCGCCGCCCTCATAATCCGCCGTTAAGCATTACTTGTGTTTCGGTTGGAGAGGTGCGGTTGCCGGCTACACTTAGAAGCGAGGCGACCACCTTATTCCTCGGGAGTAGCAGCTTAGGTAGGTTTTCAGGCGTGTTTGTGGTTGTACGTGGATGTCTATGCGCTACGACTACTTAACATCAGGTGGCTTGCATGCTCGTTTGCTACTCTTCTCACATAAAAAAAAATGTTTTATTTCTCAGCCGTATCTTATTTGTCACAATTACAACATTGAGTAATGTACCAACGCTTGTCTATTGTAATATTTATAACAATTCATCCAATTAGGTGTTCAACAAACGCTATCTATGTATTTGCTAACATGAAACAATAGCGTAGAGTATGTATGGAATTTACTCGACATTCGTGTTAGAATTGCATATCAAGTTTCTTTGATAATATGATAATGTACGTTATACTGAATTCATTGAAGCGTGCATAGCATAGTGGCTTTGTAAATCGTAAGCAATCGACAAAGTGAAGCAACGTCGGACGCGCCAAAAGTGGGATAGGTGACCACTAGTTGTAAAGTTTCATTTCATCAGTAGGTAGTCACTTGTTGCTATTTACACAATGAGAAGGTACTGTAGGTGGTTTAAAAACATCGGATAGACGGGGTTACATTAACAACATTAAAATTGTAAACTAAGAAATAATAATAAAACAATTCAAAATTGTATGAAGTTACGAAATATCGACTACGCGACCGAAACTGCAGGCAAAAACAAACCACAGATATCGCTTCATCTTTTTAATTTTCAACATGTATATATATGTGTGTGTGTATATATATGTATGTACATATATACACACACACACACATATATATATGTATGTGTATATATATATATATATATATATTGAAAGTAGATTTTAAAATAATTTAATTAGCTGGTCACGTGGACTTCAATTCGGGTATTTTCAATTTTTTTGACAGCAAGCAATTCTCATGTACTTACATTCCAGAATTTTTTTAACCAACTTTTTTTATTTATAAAGCCCTTGAAATAAAAAGAAAATTTAAGTAAAGCTTATTATATTACATAAGTTAATATCGCAATTATTCGGTTAACCCGTTTTTTAAATTAGCGCGCACAAAGGCACAGCCAATCAGACAAAACTCTAACAACCATAGTGTGGGGTTTTGTCGCGTAATACAGATCCCTAATAATCGTTTTCCTTATATATCTTGTATGTATAGGAAACATACAATTTATTATTTGCATTATATATAACAAATATATTATATTAGAAACTAAATATATAACACCCTAAAACTAATTATAATAAATGATTAACCTTTTTTTTAACGTACTAAAACAAACAGTAATTTATCCAAAAATGTAAAAAGTCAAAAACAATGAAACTAAACCGACGACTGCCACCGAACCGTATCAGTAAAACGCGTAGCAAACCCGCTACTTAACACTTTGAATGCGGCGATCATATATTACATCGAGTCAGCGTTGCGAGATGCGGCACTAAACTAGAGCTCTATACTCTAGACTGAATATCCGCCGTCAATTCACACTAATATAGAATTTTAACAAAGTGTAGCATTCATGGATACACAGACGTATCTCCGCCTTCAGTCTTGTAGTGCCGACGTTAACACAGCACTTATTTGCCCATAATCCATACAGATTTGTACGTACAACACAGGTGTACAAGCCGAAGCGCGTTGCGCCAAGTAATACACAAGAGTGTTGTACGCCGCAGGGAAAGGGTTAACCAAAGGACATACCGTTAGAAAGTCAACACAGCACAGCGGTTACGTGTGGCGGAAAAGATTGCTTGTCCAAGTGAAACACCACCTTCCGTGGCGTGGATAAAAACAGGCTTCTCAGCTGGAAACATTGCGAAAGGTTTGTGTTGTTTAATTCTTATTTTATTTATGACTAACTGTGCCCGCGAATTCTTCCGCGTTTATTCTATATAATTCTAAAATAAAAATAGCCTAAATGACTCCTTATTACATCAGCTATCTGCTAGTAAGTCTTGCCAAAATTGGTCTAGCCATTTTACAGATTAGCCGGATCAAAATGGTCAAACAGACGGACAAAAATTGTAAAAAATATAATTTTCGTGTACGTCCCGGGCATACTGTATACTTTATTAATTTGACCCCCAAGGTATGCCAATAGATCTCTATACATGTACATCTATACCAATAAATAAAATATGATTTATTGGTATAGATGTATTTACGGCATGTCAACTTAGAAGCATTTAATAAAAAGCGGTTGTTTTATTATTACACACAGACACTCCTATTTTATTTATTGGTATAGATGTACATGTATAGAGATCTATTGGCATACCTTGGGGGTAAAATGATCTCTTTTGACGAGTATCAGCTGCAGTTAGCTAAAGAGTTTTGATTTAAGTTGGCCATATATACGTTGCCATTCACAAGAATAGTACGATCAGTCCAGATTCCAGATATTTCCACCGAAAGCTAGTGTTTCTTTTTTTTTCTTTCTTTTCTAACAAAAAACCGAACTTAGCATCGCCTAGAGATACCTGCTACATCAGAGGAATCGCCAATGCATCACTGGCTTTGGAGGAGAGCTCCTTTCGCAGCTTAAAATTCTCATGTCATAGCGTTCAAGAAATACCTCAAGAGGAAGGTCCACATCTTACAAATACGTGGAAAAAATGAATGTGATAACCAAATTGTGGAGGACCGTCACAAATAGGAGAATTAACATATTTTAAATATTTATTCTATGTACATTTTTTTATGTCAATGCAGCCCATTGACAACCACGTCCAATCTCGAATAGAACAGAATTTCTATTCAAGGATGGACGCCGATGCGTTTCTAGTCTTGAGGACTAAGAGGGTCGCCTGCAATAATGTGTATCCGGCAACCAATATTTATTTTGATAAAATTCTGGAAACTAAATATAATAAAAGCCTAAATTCAGTTGATAAGGATAAAATCTACCTTTGGCAAGTGTTGCGGTGGAGAAAAGACGAAGTAGACATCAGATCAAACAGCTTATCAAAGCACTCGCCATTATAGAGCCGGTAGGACACGCAGAGGAAATCTATGTCTCTACGTAAATGCATTGAGTCGTTGACGACTTCCTTGACACGGTAAACATCGTTATCGAAATGTACAGGTTCTATCACTCGACATACATTCCTTTAACAATTTACTGAAGAATTACATCGTAATGGAAATTAGCGTTATATTCGGTTTCAGTTATAAAAACAATGCTCTTACCCCTGAGGTATGCCGTACCGTGTACAGGGGGCACAAGAACGTACGTGAGTGGCGTGCCGAACAATTTTTCATCGCGAACCGCTCAGCGGGTAATCGAGTGGAAAATGCACGAGGCAGCACCGTCAATTCACTCAGGGTGAATTTAGACCAAACGAGCGAATGCCCATTCTAGTACCGATCTGATGAATTATTTCTGTGTAAACAGTTTTCCGGCGTTGTTCCAGATGTCATCGCCATTGTACAGCTACCGCCGCTTTTATTCGCCGTGAAGCTTATCTTGTGTTTCGATTAGAGAGTTAGCCCAGTAGCATCGAATGGACAACTTCAGAAAGGATTTGAGTCTTGATGAAAATTGGAATGTGGATGGACTGCAACGACCATTTAACGTCAATAGCCGTATATAAGAGACAGAATTTATCCTTAATCCGAAAGTATAGCTTCTACATAGATCGATACTCAATTTGCTTGGTCCTAGCGCGAGTTTCTAATTCCGAAGTACCAGGAGACTATAACTGTGTTAAGAGTGATGGAACAATATTTCACCATAAACAAGTCGACGGGTAATAGAGATAGAAAACGAGTATGGCATAGACAATTCACCTAAAATCATCCAATATTCATCGGCTGTCGATTGAGCAAGTTTATCGACGGTTATATCAGTAATCCTTGGTTTTATTCGTTTCATCGCCCGCGAATCCATGTCCCAACGGTCAATGTTGATGTACACGCATGTATTTCCATTACAACAGGCAGTGTTGTTAACAACCGGAAAAATTGCAAGCTACTACGTTTTTATTGTCGCTTTAAATCAACTTATCAATTTTACCGCCCCGTTGTTTTTTCATGAAGTCGAAGCTGCATTAGAGCGTGCAATCAGTTTTATTCTGAATTCGAATGTTTCCGTTGGAGAGGCGTCGGTGCCAACTACATCATTTTAGTTTACGGAAGTAGCATCTATCCAACTGAGCGAAATCTGGATCTTACTCCACCGGATCTGGATCTTACGCAGCTCCAATATTTCCTAGTTAGTGGAATGACTGGTTAGTAACCAACTCGTCTGGTAAGTTTTTAAGACCAGTCATAATTTTTCCGACGACTGCCAACTATCGATAACCAAAAAAAGACTTATTTCGTACTTAGCGTACCCACCGAAGTCGATACCTTCGGAAATGTGCTGAATCGTTTGCACCTAGCGATCACCCTTCCAACTCCTCACCGCACCCAATGTTGCATTGTCGATCATTTGCGAACTCTACAAACCGTGGGCCTATTAACGATTCTACCGATTTTATCTATTACGTGTATACATTGAGTAATTTATGTAATAATGTCGTAAAGAATGTGTTCAAGAATCCAACCTGAATTATTGACAGTCGCTAGACTGTCACAATATTCAAATGATGCAATTCAACGACCTTTGAATGGAAATCATGCCGTGAGAAATGCAACCGAATAATTTTATAATACTAACGTTACAAATAACAAAAATTAAATCTCAAGGTAATGCGCACATGATGTTATGAAACAAAACTTGGTATAATCGCATGTGCTTGTAATGAAGGCGAGAATTATTTCTGTAGTCTATTTTTTTAACCGACTTCAATAAAAGATGGAAATTCTTAATTCTGTTCTATTTCTGTTGTACTATATAATAAACTTCCCTATCAACTCTATCGTACAAATCTAATATAATTCCCGTTAAATCCATTAAATTTTGAAGAGAATTTTCCACCCCTAACGATAAAAAATTAGGGGATAAATTAGTAAGTCAAGTTTAATTCACACTTGAGTTGTATATTGAATATAAGTTATATAGATATAAATGAAATGATAAGAGTAATGTCGTTCCATGAATTGCGTGTATAGTTTTGAGTCCTTTATTTTGTTTCAGGCACTTCTTACACGCTTGTAACTTAAAAAAAATAATACGTTATCTTCTTTAATAATTTTTTTCTTAAGATTATAACGTTATTGGGAAATCGCGATTTAATAAGCTTTACGACTTCAGCGATGTATGTTTCCTTGCCGTGGAGAAGCGGCAAGAGGTGTGCTGTTAATATAATAAACAACGCAGACGAACTCGCGGTATCAACTCGTTCTAACATAAAAAAATATCTTTTGTTAAATCTTGAAGAAGGATGTAACCAATTAGACGAACCAAACCCGTATGCGACCGCATCGTAAAATGTCGGTGATTCGAGGTTGTTTTCGAAATAATGACGTTACGTTTCAATTTGTACGGATTCGCAATTACGGATGCGTTATTCGATTTTTGGCGAATCGAAATCGCGAAAGTGAAGGGGAGTGACACTTTCTTATTGATTTCGATTGTGATTCAACTGTTATTAGTTTAAAAAAAGAATCTTTTAGATCTGACGTTAAATTAATCAGTTTTAAAATAGATTAATAAATGAGTATATTTGACGTCAAATAGTAACTGCAACCCATGGTCAGACAGCACAGATAAACAATGTCAAGCAGGACTAAATTTGGAATCTGAGGTCGTACGTAGATGATTTGCTATTCCCGAGGACCAAAATAGTCGCCTTGCAAAGTGTAAAGATATAACCGACTTCATCACTTTACATTGAAAATGATTTTAGTGCAATTCAGGTTAATTTTGAAGAAATAAAAATTACAAATATATAAATTTGCTGTTTGATAATGACTTTCTTATAGATCCTGTCATCAGAAATACACCATATTTAAATGGGTTCACACATGAAACAACAGTTCGAATAAACAAAAATCTTCACAATCGATTTCCGGATAAAAAAATTGACAGTGAACATACATAAAACATTCTGACAAATTGATAACATTTTTCTTTCTTAGAAATCGGTTATAAAGTAAAATATTTTTGTTCTACTATGTTGTAATATGTGAAGCTTAATAAGCAATATGCCAAAGCGATTATCGTGTCAGCGATGGGTATCTTATCTGAGTCGTTAGCTTTAAACGCTAAAAGCGTGTTTCGATCGATCGTGTCTGGTGACGCCCTTAGCAATCGCTTCTAATGATGTTTTACATCAAATCAACATTGACATCTAACCCAATATGAGCTTTATTTTTAACGTAACAGAGTTCGTTTTCAATTGTATAAAGATTCGGTATAATGAAACGGTTAAAGCAATTGATTCGGCCGCTCTTGTTCAGTGGAGACCACCACTTGTGTGACAAACGCACGTTTTACTACTATCCCTTAGTAATTAGTATACTGTTTCTTTCAATCAAGATTAGACCTAATTGCATGAGACACAAGGTTTGTTTTAAATGGTCGTGCCGAATTAATGGACTATAGTTTCAAGTTGGGATGTAATAAAAGAGAATAAGAGTTTCTGTGTTTAATTACAACATATTAATTCTTAATGATATTTTCGATTGGTTCGCTTATCTCTACTTAGTATAAAACAAAGTCGCATCTCGCCGCCTGTACTCGTAATTTTTTCAAACTACGTAGCGGATTTTAATGCGGTTTTTATCAACAGACAGAGTGATTCAAGAGAAAAGTTAATATGTATATTACATGCATATTATAGTGGAAAAAAGTCAAGAATTTGGAAGATTTGTAAATGTTACTCGATTACAAAGCCACCCTAATGGACTTGCCTGAGTATCGTTTATGTGCTTATAAAAAATAAGGAGTGCCGTTATTTTCTTATTAATCCCTTTATCAGATCTAATTAGTATTTATATGACATTACCTCGGAAGAGCCGTCTTAAGAAGCACATAAAAGTTCCAAAATCAGAATTTAAAAAACAAAAACTTGTGTTTAAAGATAATTTTCTTATGCGTCCCATCATCAGAACTTCACCAAATATAAATGAGATTACATGAAACACGTCCTTTCGAATAAAAAGTCATTTTAATAGACTAACGGGAAAAAGAATAATCTCTGCACATACGTAAAAACATTACTACATATTAGTAACCTTCCCTCTATTACGTAATTATTAAAACTACTTTGCAATTCGCTACCTAATATTCGCTTCCTTATTAAAAAACATTTAGAAATTCGTAAATAAACTTACTATTTGCACTATTACTTTTTTGCGGTTGACGGCTAAACTTACAAGTGAGGCGACCATCTTAGTCCTCGGGAGTAGCAGCGTATCTACGTTCGAGCTTAGGTAGGAATTCAGTCGTGTTTGGGATTGTACGTGAACGTCTATGGACTGCATCTACTTAAAATCAAGTGGTTTGCATGCTCGTTTGCTACTCTTCTCACATAAAAAAAAAAACAATTTTGTACGTGTGCTACGTATATCTGAAAGTAAAACCAAAAATAATTTTCAACACAATTTCTCGCGACATAAAAACCAATGACAGGTGTTATCGGCAAATGCGAATGTACCTTTAAAAATTACTGGATTTTTTCGACACTAGAATTTTTTTTCACTATGAGAGTATCGCTATGCGATTATGCTAAATATAGAATTTTATTTCATTGAAATTATTAAACTGATTTTTAAAGTACATTAATTTGCTTGATTAAGATTATTAAAATTTAGTTATTTAAACTAAAAATAAAAATTAATCTTAAAACTTAAATAAAGCAGAAACAAAGAGTTTACATCTACATCTTACTTTGTGATGCATACTTATGATTAAAGATTTTCAATTGTTGATATTTGGAACCATAATATAAGAGGATAATATGTACTCGCTGAGTTGCAATATGAACTCGCTCAAGTTATATTTAGGTAACATCACCATTGCCACTAAGTTAGAATTCCAAAGTTTCAACAGCGCAACAATGTTGCGGTATCAAAATCTTTAGCTATTCTAGTGTATGCTTAGAACAAAGATTTGTTGCCGATTAAACCTCTACAATGTTAAATATTGCACTTGTTAGTTGTCCATGAACACTTTAACTGCGGCGATCAAACATGTATTAAATCGGGTCAGTACGGGGCGGTACTAAACTGGAGCTTATTTATCTAGACTGAATATAGCCGACAGTACGTTGACATATTGTATTTTTAGCATCAGTGCAGCATTTGAGAGGTGGTAGAGCAGTTAGAGCTCGCCCGGGGCGGTATCACCGCCACCCTCATAACCCACCGTAAAGCAACATGTTCTTCATGTATTGTGTTTCGGTTGGGGAAGTGTGGTTGCCGGATACGCATTATCTTAGTCCTCAAGAGTAGGAACGCATCCGCGTCCATCCTTAAATAGAACTTCTATTCTATTTGAGATGTGACGTGGCTGTCCATGGGCTAGAGTGATCACTTAACATCAGGTGGCCTGCATGCCCGTTTCTTACTCTTTCATTATAAAAAAAAAAAATGTTTATTGTGCTAGACAGTTATTAAATAAAATCCCCCGCTTAGAAAAACCCCCGTTACTATGGCCCTCCCTCTGATCCGCTGTAGTAACTAACGGACGTAATAAAAAATGCAACTAAAAGTGCAAAACGAATTATGGTACCACGGGCTGTCACTATGGCAACCAGAATTTCAAATATGTTCGCGTTAGTGAACATGAATATTTAACACTAAAAGCTTACTAAACCAAAACCTATCGAAACGGCTTACACGCTAATATTATCCGGTATCATCCATCATGTTGTTTTTATCACTGTTCGGTTGTTGCGAGTAATTGAGGCGCATTTTCGTATCGGACAAGCCTTGTTTTCCGCTACGCGACTCTGCCTTGTTTTTGTATGGCCACGTAATATTGATGTCAAAATTTGTTATTTATTGATGGTACACTTAATCAATCATTTATTTTCGTCATCAGTATTAATTATTGACCTCCGTGGTTAGAATTAGGATCATGGCTGATGTAACAAGGCATCATACTTCCTGTATAATTATAGTTAAAATTACGTGCATCGATAATTGAAGATGCCTTAAGTACATAAGATACATAAAGTAGGTGTAGGATTTTAAAAATGTTTTCATAATTAATTAAACTAAATATAATATTGAATACCTTAAAAGTGGTAATAACTAATAATAAAAGCCTAACCTAAACAATTTACAATGAGTCTGTGACCATACGACAATGTGCTTTTTTTTGCTTTCACAACAGTTACTCATAATAACCTATAAACTAGGATGGTGGAGTCATCCTATTAAACTTTAAAAATGTCTGTGTCAGGAGGCTCCGCGCTGAATTCGCGATCGCAATTTAGAGAATTGCGATCGGACGAGATACGAATCAGCCCCATTGTCACCATCAGCTTCTATTAAATGTGGGACGTATATATATTTTTTTATATTGAAAGAGTAAGGAACGGGCATACAAGCCACCTGATCTTAAGTGGTCACTGCAGCCCATGGACAACCACGTCCAATCTCAAATAGAACTTCTGTTCTATTTCAGGATGGACGCGGTTGCGTTCCTACTCTTGAGGACTAAGACGGTCGTTACCAATAATGTGTATCCGGCAAACACACCTCCCAAACCGAAACCCAATACATGAAGAACATGTTGCTTTACAGCGGGTTATGAGGGTGGCGGCGGTACCGCCCCGGGCGAGCTCTAATGGCTCTACCACCTTTAATGTTGTATACACATTGCTGGATACTATATTAGTAGTCATAGTATACGATGATGTATAATATTATATACAAGCTATTATGTAGTCCGATGGTACACACAACGCAACTCAAAGAATATTTATGTACTTATGTGAATACTACAATGGTCTCTATAAAAGTTTTAAAGTATAGATGTGACTATTTTTCTTAACTTTTCTTCAATCGTCAAATACTGGGAATGTATTTGTTGCTAATTTTATTCGGTGATTAGTTCTATACCTCGCATTAGATAATTTATGAAATTGAAGTTAGTGGCGAAATTGAAATGTTTTTTATGTGAGAAGAGTAGCAAACGAGCATGCAAACTACGTGATGTCAAGTAGTCGCAGCCCATAGATATCCACGTGCAACCACAAATATGACCGAAATCCTATCTGCGCTCGAACGTAGGTGCGTTGCTACTCCTGACGACTAAGATGGTCGCCTCGCTTCAAAGTGTAGCTAGCAACCGCACCCTTAAACGCAAGTAATGCTTTACGGCGGATTATGAGGGCAGCGCTCGTACCTCCCCGGTCGAACTATAATTTTCCCACCTTTGAAACTTAATATAAAATGTATTTTTTAATATCAAAAGTTAGGAAGCGTTTGTCAAGTAGGGTTATGTATTGATTTTATATTAGAATTATTTACTAATTTCATTACATATTTACGTATAAACATTTTATACCCTACTACTAAGAACTTCTTTAAGTATTTCTGAATCTATACTTTCGCTTCGTCAACTGAACAGAATTTTTCTTAATTTCGGGACATAAATGACTTGCGCTTACTCTTAAGCATATGAAAAAAAATTGACAGCAGTAAAAATACATACAATATAGTAAGGGACGCAAAATGTATTGAATTCTCATGTTCCGTTCAGCACTTAACGTATATGGAAAAGAATGATATCACACGAATCAAAGTTCCGATTCATTCCGCACTATTTCGGGGATTGCCGTCACAAAAATGAAAGAACCATTTTAAAAAAGGTCCGATCTATTGTCCCTTGCCGTCGCGACGCTTAACCCGCCAGTCAGTACAAAGCACTTCTCGGGTAAATGGGCTTGGCTCCTGAAACTGCACTCGTATTCACAGAGCAGATATCAAATAGAGGTCCATGGGTCCGAGTGACAAATCCACTTTAGTACAATTGGTTACACGCTACTAGTGACAGGAAAGTTAGTTCATATCTCATATTGCAATCGCTATTCAGTTCTTAAATGCAATCAGTGTTTTTAGCGCCTTGTCACATATGCACAGGCTCTCTGTGGATTGTTAGGTTAGGCTTTTGTTGTGATAACTTTAAAGGAATTGTAATACAACATATTAAGTTACATTTGTTATGTAAATAAATAAAGTCATTAAAAAGTCAAATGTAAATATAAATAAGGTTTAAAGTTGGTACAACCATAGTTTGACCCAGGAGTACAACCACTATCCTAATAATCCTCTTTAAAACAATTCCTTTGTTTTGGTTAGAAAAATATACACAAACACCAGCTTCACTTACAAGCGAGGCGACTATCTTAGTTCTCAGGAGTAGCAGAACGCATCTACTTATGGCCTTTCGAAAGAATTTTAGTTCAGTCTAAGGTCAGATGTGAATTTCCATGGGCTGGAGCGACCATTTAACATTAGGTAGCCTGCACATATATAGACACATACATAGTATATAGATTTCTTTTAATAGACGTACCTAATAATTAGTTCATTAAATAATAATGAATAAAAAGAAAAACAGAGTATTTAAATAAATAATAGTGATTATGCTTACTATCTAGTTGCAAGTTTAAAGGACCAGAGTAGTACAACAACCATGCACATTTTTAGCATGAACCAATTCTTGTGTTCGGCTGCCGAATGGTTGCCGCCGCCGTTGCCGGTTCACTTATATAATGATAAGTCAATTTAAGTTTCCGTAAACGATAACGAATCTTTCCTCGACATTAAGCGAGATTCTTGTTCTATTTGATACAGATGTTATATTGCTGGCAATGACATCAGGTGGACGGCACTCTCGTTTGCTATTTCTATTTCTTAAAAAATGTTGTATTATCTTTGTATACAAATTTTTACGCTTCCCCACATTCGTTTGCCTTTTTATAGTAGCAAACGAGCATGCAAGACCGTGGTCCTCAAACAGGATTGAAGTCTTGTTTCAGTTCATACGTAGATGCATTGCTATTCCCATAGACCGAGATGATAGTCTTGGATATAAATATAGCCAGCAATCGTAGCTCTCTAACCAAAAAACAACAAGAGTCCACAGTAAATCATGAGGATGGCGGAAGTATCTCCCCGGTTGAACTTCAGCTTTACCACTTGTCTATTACCTATTACCAGGCATCCATGTTAACAGATCTTCTTTATAATGTATCTTTGCATTTGTGAGATTAAGCTGCTTCTTGCTTGTTTACCAAATTTTATATTTGTTTTACTGTATATTATTTCTTTCCATATTAAAGTATGAATATATCATACATATATAAATAAATAACGAATATTATATTAATTTCTCACCTTTTGCTGTGAGTGTCATTGATGTATACCAAGGCAAGACCACTAATACCTCGATCTGGAAAGAAATCTGCACTCATTATTTAGATTTTTAACGTGCGTAGGGTTCAGAGTTCGATTTCCGACCGATCAGAAATTTAAACAGTTACTTCAGGGCTATTGGGTCTGCTGTGTAAGATATCCCTATATGTCCATGGCATATGAAACTTTTTATGGCGCTCTGAGTGTAGGTTTATTTTTAACATGCTTTTATTGTCTTCGGTCGTATGTTTGTAACGGAAACTTTGAATACGATTTTTAAATAGAAAATTGAAAGATGTCGGTTTAATTTGGAACTTTGAATACTTATCAAGGACCGATGACAATGTAATAATATGAAAAGTATATAAAAGTTAAAAAAACACGCTTTTATAAAAAAAAAAGTGTAAATAGGAAAAAAATTTTTCGCAATGTAAAAAATCGTGGAGTGCATGGTGTCAATACATCACTGAAAAAGCACAAGGCATTTCTAGTTCATATGAAATCTGCACTACCATTATACTTTAGACGCAGTACGCCCCGAGCATTGTTGCTGCACTTACAACAGAGCTATAACATAACGCTCATAACTGACGCTGCGGGTGTACCCGGCTTATTAAAACCCAACCGAGTTTATGCCACGCTCTTTGTTTGAATGTGTAATTGAGATGCTTATTTGTTTAAGCAGCCAACGCGGTTTTGTGGAATATTTTATGTGAAAACGCTGTTAATATTTTAGCTTAAGTGGGATGAACTGGATTTGTGAAGCAAATTGCGTGTAGTCTTATCTAGAGCTGCATAATACAATAGGTGGATGTTTATGATTTTTGGTTTCACAGTGTGTTTTACTAGTGACCGTTTTCATTATCGTAGGCTTCAATCTGTTTTAGTCTCACTTCTAGACATGAGAGGGGTAAAACTAGGGTCCACCACGTTGACCAAGTGCGGATTGGTGGACCTTACAAACATTTGGAGAACATTATGGAAAACTCTCAGGAATGCAAATTTCTTCACGATTTTTTTCATCGTTGAAGTAAATGAAAATTAATTTTAATATGCACTTAAAAAATGTGCAAGATTTTTCGACGATTTATGATGATTTACGACGATAATGATTCATGATAAGGTCGAAGCCTGTTCGTGTCAAAAGTCTGATAATTAAATATAAATAAAAAAATACATATATCAAAATTCTTCTATAGTTAAGCCAGGGTGCAACCCCGAGTTCAGGGTTTACCTTGAGACTCTATTCTCTCGCCCGAAGAGGCTGAGAAGTCTCCCGATGATGATGATGATAACGACTACCAGGAAGAAAAATTTGTTTTAACAAAAGAGGTAACAACTGCTGCCCTCATAATCTACCGTTAAGCTACTTATACTGTTGTTATATTCTTCTGGCTACACTTAAAAACGAGGGGACCATCTTAGTCTTGAGACAGTAATGGTTTTTACATACGATCTTAGGTAAGAGTTCAAGCTTTGGAATGAATGTGGAATATGGAAGTATATGGAAGCCGTTGAGCTGCAATGACTAAATTCAAAGGTAAAAAGGTTAAAGTCAAAGGTGGGAGAAGTATAGTTCGAACGGAGAGGGGCCGCCCTCATAATCCGCCGTAAAGAATTTCTTGTGTTTCTGTTGGAGAGGTGCGGTTACTACACTTTAAAGTTAGGCAACCATCTTAGACCTCAGGAGTAGCAACGCATCTACGTTCGAATATTTATAGGCTGCGACTACTTAACATCAGATGGTGTGCATGCTCGTTTGCTATTCTTCATACATAAAAATATGTTATAGCAAGTAGCTTATACGCTTCTTTGCTAATCTATTGTTACAAAATGAAATTCCGTAGTTGAACCGTTCTAGTTCAACTGCCTTGCAATTCTGTAACTGGGTACATTCACTTATCTTCAATTTAAAGCTTCGTATTGCAGAAACTTCTGATATGATATAAATCCAGCCACGAACAAGACCCGCATCCTTAGACGCCCGCGTATCGCATTCAGTTACCAAACAAAGAAACTTGATTACTGCGAGTTAAATTCAAAGGAAAATGCGCAAAGCTACGTAGTTTGTGCGCATCGTAACGGGTCTATAAATCTAAGCAAAATTAAGCGTGGTAGGATGTACGATGGGTGACCGTTAATAGTCACACTATTTTGCTTACTTCCGTGCTTCGTAGTGCATACTGAACTTTTGATCATAGTTGTTATTGTTTAATATCACCACAGAAAAAGTAGTTACAAACCTTTCGGACATTTTGAAAAGGTTGCAGATTGGTGTATAATCCGTATCATCCTCGATAAGTCCACACTGGTGCAGTGCGTAAAATATACTTCAGACCTTCTGTAGGTTTGTGAGACCTATTTCCCATACCTAGAAGAGTGCCCATCAGATAAATTAGACATTTTGGAGCGCTTAACAAATGGAAATAAAAATATACGATTTTAAACTGATATTATCGCGGAATCCATACATTATGCAATATAACGGGTACTCACAATTAACGATTTTTGATTTTTAATTGCCGATATTTCGAAATGGCTCGTGGTCACGGCGATACTGCGGTGGCGGGGGGTAAACTGTTGACAGCTGCTAGTGACAGATTAATCTATCT
>DWON01004163.1:0-16708 GCA_018251015.1 Phocides pigmalion okeechobee | reverse complement strand
AATGGTGGCCACCCTTTTTATTGTTTAATTTATGAAAAAAATAATACGTATAAAACAATCGAGGAATTGATTGAACTCCTATAAAAAAATTCATAACACAATCGAGGAATTGCTAAGTCCTATTTTAAGGTCTGTTTCATGTAAAACTTTCTGATAGTTGCTAAATCGAATGCTAGAAATAGTGCGGATGTGATAATAATTTCCTACCACCAATGTGAGCGGGAACGAGGCGACAGGTGACGTCGCTGACACCAACGGACGGGAAAATATTGGCCACGGTATAATTAGAGCCGTTACAACAAACAATGTTGGTCGTATTCATAGATCCGCACTATTCTTGGGCGGCCTTGGAAATCTTACGGAGTATCTAGGGTTCCATAGCCAAATCCTTACTAGTAAAAACGTGAAACGTTATCCGTTTCTTTATTTGGTTGTGTTTCTGTAACCCGAAAAGTTTTATCTATCTATCGCAAATTTGGAATAAACTGTGCCTTTGTTTTTGGTCTCGTTATAGAATATGTATTATAACTCTTTATTACATTGGAACGGACGGTGACCAAAAATAGTTATTCTTAAGATGATTAAACAGCCTTTCAATCATGTTAGGCATCTAAACGTACAAAGCCAAAGTAATGTTTGTACCTAAAAATGTGCTTATAGTTTACTCATGTCTGTGTGTTCATCAGAAATCACACAAATATTGAACTATACAAAAGACTGTTACCATTTGTAAAAAAATTGAATAAATGAATTGGGAATTTGAAACCCACTTTAAAAACCCGTAATTGAAGCTTTTTAAACACTTCACATTGAACCTATACTTTGTTTTCATTACATCGTAAACCTTATAATTTGGATTATTTACTGATACTAAAAGCGTAAACATTTTCATACACTATTAATATCGTAAAACATTTTAATAGGTTCTAATATTGCGATCAGCGTATTAATTATGTCGATTAATATTCATTGACTTCCTTAATCGTAACTATTCCCTACCGACGAGTTACACCTTACGTTATAAAACAATAGCGTTACGTTTCATTATAACGAGTAGGACCTTATGAAAATATTACATCTTAGATTGATACATGTCATTTCTTTTGTTATTATGATTCGTATGTAATAATCGTGCATTGTCACGAAAATAACACTCGCGTGCCAAATTTTAGCTAAATCGGACACAGAAAAGTGGGTGAAATTGCAAGATTTGATTACAAAAACTAGGACAAGACTAGGACTAACTAGGAATAGACTATGACTATCTTGTAGAATTAAGTTTGTATCCGTTTGGAAAAAAAATGGATCGATAAAATAGAAAGTTCACAAAATTTGATTGTATTGGAGGAAAAATCTGGATGCTATAAAATATTTATATTCAAATTTAATTGAAATGTATTCGTACTACTAGTATGGGGACAAACATAAATAAATTTGCCAAAAAATATGTGAATCGATTCGATTTGTCGATAAATGTTGACATCGTTTCATTGTGTCACAGATAAAAGACCTAGAGAAGTTACTCAAATCGATTTTTGATACAATAGCAGTAAATATAATGTATTGCCGCTTTAAAATCGTGTCACCTGTATGTAATGAAGTCAAGTGTACTAGTTTTTATTTCCATTATTGGATATTAGGTACAGATGACATTATGTTCTGCAGTGGGTCAAGTATAGCAGACGACAGACTCGAGAAGCCTTATGCGACGGCCTTGCATTTAATCCCATTTTATGCACACAGGCTTATGTTACGCTAAATAAACCTTTGATATCATTGTTTGAATACAATTCTATACAATCTTCATTATCAACCCTTTACTGTGGCACCGCTGGCCACTGGTCTCGTCTCAATATGTGAAGGGTTAGACCATAATCCACTTCGCAGACCAAGTCCTGATTGGTGACAACATATACCTTGAAAACTTCACTTTATTTTCTTCAACCATTAAAGCCATTGATACTTGAGATACCAAATTCAAATGACCGCGTGAAATGCGTGACTGAAATCCGAAATCCGAATATTTACACGAGAAGCCGGAATTTTCCCATTAGGCTATATATAATATACCTAATGCTAACATTTTATGCACGTAATATCGGATATACAATAGATAAGAGTAGCCACTGTAACAGTTACAAGGGTTACTCTTCTTAAACAAATGAAATATGAGTCCATTGATTTTTTTTTGATAAATTGATGTAGCAACCGAGCATACAGTCCACTTGAATTAGAGATCACTGGCGCCAATGAGAGTACCATTTGGTGTCTATCATATATGCGTATCTCCTACAGATTAAGATAGTCGCCTCGTAATGTATGTGAGCCGGCAACCACCTTGCTACCAAAACAGATCCCACTACCAATGAAGTGTGAATAATGTAACTTTTTAGGATGCATTCTATTTTCCAAGACAAATCCATACATATGAAATTGTACTAAAGTAAGCCTTCATTACACAAGTATAAGTGAAAATAAAATATTGTTACGTTTAAAAATGTTTGTACAAGTTCTTCAATAAGTATCTAAATGGACACAATTGCTACGTCGCCGTTTTACATACATAAAATGATATCTTTAAGTGTAACTAAAGGTATGTTACAGATCTATCAACTTTTTATTTGCCGTTACTCTTTCATATTTTTCTTATGTTCTTTTATGTTCATAATTAATAAAGTTTTTTTTTTGGTCTTTGTTGTTTTATTTTTTAATTTAAGTTTAATACTTGTTTTTTTTTCATTTATTGACTTTAATAGACTGTAGTATAACAATATTCTTTTAGATTTTCGTTCTGTCGACGCTCAAATATTTCTTGACCGTTGCTATAAATCTTATAAACGAACAGTGCATATTATAAGGGAGCAGATAACGTATGCTATATAACCAATTAAAAACAGGATAGCATGATGCAGAAGGTTACTGATAAATTAATTGGTTTCTAATAACGGTTCAGTTCAGATAAATAGCAATTATTTCAAATCTTATCTCATCTTCCTTACCTACCACGAACATTATATTATACAATTCATATAATAAAATTAATAAGTAAGTAGGATATTATAACGAAAATATTATTTTATCTTAAATGTATTTGTAAACAAAACATACAGGCGAAAAAAACAGACTTCAAACATTTCTTCACTAAGTGTTTTCATGATGAATGAAGCATATAGTTCGACCGTCGAGAGTTTTTTTTCAACCATTCTTAATTTTTGGAATCAACAAGGATGTTAATCTATCATGAGTACACATAAAATAAGTTATTCGAAGACTAGTGTTCAATAGATTCATCCATTTCGGAGCTACGGAGTTATAGATAGTCATAAAATATAACACCCATTTTGCCGCAGAGAGCAGCATTTTTCAGTAATCTACTCAAGAGAAATTTTCAGGACTGCCAAATTGATACCTAGATACCTACATCTACTAGATCTCTCTCTATATATGTAGAAACAAATAGACCTTTTAGAATTTCCATGCCACTATAAAGAAGTTCCAGACTTTATGAAGAGGTTAAGTAATCGCGAAATAATAATAGATCTGTTTAGTATCTTGATACATATTAATTAGCATATCACTTATATCTTACTGTAAGAGAGTCCTTTGACACCAGATATCAAATAATATGCCCTAAATAATATAATGTCCAACACAATACGCTAGTGGGTGACAATATAAATATTTAATAGGTATATCAGTTGGGAATTGAGTTCAACCTATTGATATTCTGTCAGATACGTCGATTCATACACAATAGTCCGTACACGCGAGTAATGAGTAAATTGTAGCTAAAACATGTTTTACGACGGTTTAACTTATTTAATGTTAAACTGAAATATCCTCACTATTATATAAAATACATACATTAAAACAATCGTTCAGGATAATAAATCGAGGGATAAGTAAAATACTAACATAAATCTAATAGCTTTAATGTTTATTAGACTATTCTTAGAAAAGCAATTTGATTCAAAATTTAACAGGAAGTGGATATCCTACAATTTCGCACAACTCATTAAGTAATTTTAATTGGAAGGAAACATATATAAAATTGAAGCTATTGATGTTTTCGTCATAAAACCTACCGAATGTAATTTTTTTTTTTTTTTTTATAAAGAGAAGCAATTGAGAATCCAAGTCACCGCCGTATAGTAAAGGGATTACTGCTACTCATGGACATTTACATCCAATCTCAAACAGAACAAAAATGAACTATAACTAAGGTTGCCAGATGAGAGTTAAAACGAACAATGACTAAGGGTTTAGGGAACTGGAGGCCCGAATAAGCCCTACCAATCTTCTCCCCCGTGAGAGCCGATAGAAACCGGTATGAGTAGGATGCCCTCTTTTTGGTTCGTTCGACTAAGGGTTTCTAAGTAATATAATCCTGATCCCAAAATTAAAAGGATTTACAACTTTTTAATAGCCTGTACATTGCGGATTTGTAGATTGCACACACTATTGACAACCATATGGAAAATTCTCATTATTTCCATAACCTTTAAAGCAACTGAAATTTCCAATGTTTCTTAGGATTAAGATGCAATCCCAGGATACAAATTTGGACCTTGAGAAGAAAGAAGTCTTCTACCACCGCTCTGTTCTCATCGATCTACATATATGGGAAGTTATACAAGTCCATCATTTATTACTCATTTTTATACAACATACAACTATAGTAAAGTCAAAAGTATGCTTGATTTAGGTCATCTTTAGACTAAAACACGGAGACGTGATAAAGCTGCTAAACAAGAGGCTTTTTTATATGAGAAGTGTAGCAAATGAGCATGCAAACTCCCTGATGTTAAGTAGTCGCGGCCCATAGACATCCACGTACAACAACAAACACGACCGAAGTTCTATCTGAGCGTGAACGTAATGTTGCTACCCTTGAGGACTAAAATGTTCGCCTCGCTTCAAAGTGTAATCGGCAGCCACACCTCTCCAACCGAAACACAAGTGATGCTTTACGGCGAATTATGAGGGTGGCGGTGGTTCCTCCCCAGTCGAACTATAGTTCTCCCACCTTTAAACTGCTATTGTAAAGTAGAAATAGCTGCACATATTCGGCTTCTTCGTATCGATTTCTAATTTTATCCACATAATTACTGCAACTCTATGCCAAAGTTCACTTACATTAACAAAGCGATATAAATTAAAATACATATTCAGATTTAGCTTGATAAATATTTTAAAGCTTTTAAATATTGTAAAACTACATTTTATCAATACAGCTATCAACCTCAAACGTTTGTTATGACATGCGCAGGCGCACTCTTAACTTGGATATTATGAATACATTTCAACAAAAGTATCGGCTAATAGTTTATATCTACGCTCTCTTACGACAGATAACATCTACTGCACTCAATATGCCAATAGCAATTCGTCACGTCGTCTGTGATCAAGGACTACAGAGCAGATATCGTATAGAAATGGCGTAAGCACGCGTGTGGCTGCCTGACACACAATATTATGTAAAACAATATCAACAATACCTAAATCCGAAAACATATACCTTACTACCGTCTCTCAAACATGTTTAATTTGAGGTTATTTCGCTATTTTGTACGTAAGAAGACAATTGGAAAGTTGTGACGCTGTACTCTAAGAAGAGACCGGTGCCCACAAATAGAATAGTAAAGTGTTAATAGTTATTATGCTGCAAGAAATTTAAGTTTAAGTTTTATCATTCTATCTTCTCATAAAAAGGAAGAAGTTAACATCCATTCTTTGAAATCATTAAGCAGACTTCGTTAAAGAAAACATTTTCGATATGCAATGGATATAAAACGATATTTAATGCACCTTGATTAAAGCTTAGATCATCGTTAACTTTAGCTATATAATTAGAAATAAAAAAATATTTCGTCATACTAAAATAAACCACAAATTAATTGAGTTTAAAAAGGGGCTAATTTCTTAATTACTGGGAATATTTTTTTAAAATTGGAAGCATAACACAATTCTATGTGTTTATAGTTCCATTGTGGCACATTTGACAGCTGTCGCCGGGACTGCGTGCATGCGTGTTGATTGTCCTCTCCGGCCTAAGGGGCCAAGGCGAAGCTAGGCTGAACGCATAACGTCCTCGCATACTATCAACATATGTAAACACAAATCAACTTTCATATAAATGCAAAGTACGTCTGTTTAAGTACAAAAATATTTGTGTTCATTCTTTGTGTTCAGAAACGGATTAGAATGTTCGTTTGATTCACTATTTATTTAGAAGCTAATATATCTATGATTATTCTCTTTGTGTCATTGTTCAGAAAAGTAAATCTCTGTGTTAATTCTCTCTGCTTCTTTGTGTAGAGACGAAATTCTTTATTTTCATTCTTTCTGCCTGTTTATGTAGAGACAAAAATCTATTTGTTCATTCTCTCTGCCTCTTTGTGTAGAGACGAAAATCTCTTGGATCATCCACTTTGATTCTGGGTTTAGTTTATGTTCTATGACTATTATTTTGAATGAATCGTTTTAATTATTGTTAGATACTTGTTGAATGTGAAAATATTTCTTTACGTATATCATTTTCTTCGTTTAAAACGAGAAGTTTCAAGGAATGTACAAGATTGTTTTGGAGAGATAACAACATCCTCGGATGTATAATAGTTTTACTAAGACTATCAGTAATTGCAGTATAGTAGTAGTAGTCTATATACATACACCAGTGTGGTTGGCTAAACTTTTCTTACGTTGGATCGTAATCCATTGCGTCAATGAACACCGAATGGGCAAGCGCATCTGGCTGTAAACTGTCATTGGAAACTAAAGTCAGATGATCATAATATGATAGTTATATCATTAATATAAGTGCACAAGCAAGAACAGGTTCGGAGATCGATAAAGAAAAAAAAAACTTAACAAGCCTTTTATTAAAAATCGTTTGTTTTTTTTGTACAAAAAAAGGTACGAAACATTTGATATAAATGCACTTACACTGCAAACAGCATGTAATCTTAAGAGCAACGAACAACTAAAGCCTAACCTATCTTATGTTTATGGGATAATATTTATTACATACAAGACTACTACGTTAGCTCTTGTAAATGGACAATCACGAACACTTGTTTTACACAACCGACGTTATAATATCACATACCTACTAACACGTTTTCATGTGTACTAATGTATTGAATAGCGAGAGAGCGTACTAGTAGTCATCTTCCTTTTGAATATTAATAGAATCTGTAGGTTAGCGTATATGTATGATAAACGTTATGCCAAGGATAACAGATTATGTAGATGGTACATGCGTGACTGCAATAGAAATCGTATTGAAAAATATAATTGAAAGGCCAGAATGCACTAGCTACGTGCATCCAGCAATACAAATATGTTACTGGCCAAGACATCCATAAGTATTACTTGCAATGTTCTAGAAATAATATATTATTGTAATATTTTGCGACAACTCACACACGGCTCACTAGTTCCAAACGAGGCAGAGACTATAGTATCTTGGCCAGACAACAGATAAACGATACGAACGGTAGATAATTTCACATCCAGACACAGAAAATCATTCATCAACAAACAAATATTTGTCCTGAGTAGGAATAGGAAAGGATAGAACTCACAACTTGTGACTTAGCATTAAGAATAAGTAACTACTAGAACTAGGCTCCTGTCGAAGACAGTTTATTTCTTCGTGTTTTGATATTTACTTCATTTATTTCCTAGCGCTTTTGTGTCCTTGGTTTTTGGCCGTACCAATTAAGTCTTGAAGGGTAGCAACGCGTTTGTTGTTAAATTCTAGTAGCTACTATCTTATTTGGATTTGGTGACAAATGTCTATGAGTTGCAATGGCATTTGAACATGAGGCGAATGCATACTCGTTTCTTTTTCTACCTTAAAAAAACAATCTTACTAGAATAATTGTTATAACTACTTAAATGGATAAGGAAAACAAAATCATGGTCTCTGCTCTCAAAGTTAGGGAATAAGGTGCTTCCAGACTAGAAAGACAGAGAAAAATAGAGATTATCCATTATAAATCATAGAAAGATTCCATTATGTTGCCATGAATATGATTTATTATAAATGCAAGCCAATGAACCCCATCTGATGTAACCTGATCAACGCCGCCTATGCACACATTGCCGACCCAAATAGAACATGTGGCACATCTATGGTCGATAACAGCTACGTTGCTGCTCTTGCGAATTAAATTGAACCGATGCGTGTAGTATCTCTAACAACTGATCTTTCAATCTAAAAACAACAGCTTTAAACCCCTTTGGAGGTCTAAATTCGATGTAGCTAAGAAGAGTACCTTTTTAAAGGACAGTCAAATTCATGAAGCTCTCCGACTTACTTTTCAAGGAAAAAACTTCCTGATTTCTATTATGGACACTCCATTGAGGGCATGATTTAAAATAATAGGTAGCGTACATGTTACTAGAGGCGTAAGCAAACATAAAACAATAATAGGGGATATACATTGCATTGAGGATATTGGCAGAAATAATAAGAGACATTAAGGTCAATATATGGGGACAAAATAGGAGGGATATAAATATATTGACATAAGGAATAAAGAAACTGAAGCTTACATCGTAAGGCATAATGTGATGTATTAATTTTATTGAGAGTATGAAATTAATGTCATTAATTATGACGAGGCTATCGTCATAAAAATGAAGGTATGCATTTATGCCCCCTTTTTTATTTTCTATTCTATTTTATTTACATCGTTATCGTATAATACGCCAGCCCTAAAGAGACGCCATCTTTAACTATTATCCAACAATTACCTTGGGATATAAAACTGACTACATTTCTGTTTGATATATTTAAACATTTCTATATTAACTAATTAGTTAATTCCCAGAAATAACAAATAGTGCTAAATAATTCACTTCATCCACAACAAGTATGCTTACTGCTTCGAACTGCGGAAATATGATTCGTGATGTAATCAAACGCAATTTTGTAAAGGAAATCCGTTACACTTTGAGTAATTTAATTGATATAGCAAAATCGGTCTCTTATATTTGAGACTAATATAGACATTAATTAGTTTTGGACATACATATTAACATTTTTCTGTTTACAGTTGCAATTGAGATTATTAAGGTTTGAATTGATTAAAGAACCATTAAATAGCAGTGTAACACTGTTGTCTGTCGTTTTGTAAGGCTGGTTTGAAGAAAGGGATAAAGTTAACCGTTTTCAAATTAGTCGTTAGAAATGGGGTCCATGACTAGACTCCTGTATTATTCACATTGCTGACAGAAAAATTATCGTTAAATTGTTTCGTTGTTACTGTGTAATTTAATTCATATATGTACCGTATTACTTTTACTATTAGTGTATACTTTTTTATTTGAGGAGAAAAGTAAATGACCATGCAGGCCCCCTAATGTTAAGTAGTCACCGCAGCCAATGAACATCTACATACAATTTCAACGAGGGCTGAAGTCCTCTCTGAAATTCTATCTCAGGTCGTTTTTACTTCTGAACGAAGATTTGCATTACGCTAGAAATGGCAATGCAGTGGCAATGTCACCTCGATTGAACCGCACAAGTTCTACCTCCTTGATCATCATATTGGTTTTAGTTTACGGCATTTAACATATTTTTTATTATTTTCAGATGTGCGAGCCAAATGCGAGTCATGATGGAGTTAGCAGCTGCGTACACTCTTTATTTTAACATTCACTTGCAAAGATTTATAGAAATGTTACGCGTATACATGTATGGCTTTATAGATGTTAAAACTATGACAGGAGAGATAGCATAGTACACATAAAAATCTAACGTAAAGGAACGCTTCTGCTTTGGTTGGAAAAATGTGGTAGCCGAATACACGCAAGAGTAGCAACGCATATAGGCACAATCTTTGAGGGGATTTCAGTTCTACTTGAGATTGGTCCTGGATGTCTACGAGCTGCAGTGACCATTTAACATCAAGTGGTCTGCACGCCCGTTTACTATTCCTCCAACATGCAAAAAATATTTTGTCCCATCATGAAAAAAACGAAAGGTTAAACGACTATTAAGCGTTGTATCCTACTGAGACTGTCACCCATTAAATGAGTGACTGCGCTTTACATTGCCTAACAACTCTCCACCTTTATCTAGCGATAATACTCTTCACTGATGAATAAATGCCATTTAAAATGCACTCACAATTATAATCTTTTCCAGATCTCGCCAAATGGGACCTTGTTCTGTATGAAGATTAGAAGAAAGATCGAGGATAGAAATTCCGAACGACCCGTGTTCCACTTAATGCCTATTCGCGTCCTCGTTAACTATAAGAACTTAGACGCGGATAGGATATACTACAATCGATTACGAGATTCGATACCATTACGAGAAGTAAACAGAAAAATAAAGATATAACGCAGAAGAAATTTATATAGGGTGCGCAACTGACTACTTCGTGCAAAAAGAAAAGAAGAATGAAGATTTATTCTAGAAGAATTGTCTATAGGGTATGCCGCGTTGGCAGTGTGGTTAGCTGGTTGTGTGAATATGGGAACAACCACTAGCTCCACTGCCCCCGCGTTGACCCTTAAGCACGTCGCTATAGAAGAGAAGAAACAAGAATGAAGAACGAAGTTATTCTCTCAATTCTCATTCTCATTTTCTTATGCTTTCATAAAATTGAAGTACAAAAAATTTTATCTTCAATTTCGTTCCGATTTCTTATGTTTTTATAATGAAATTGAACTAACCATCGTGTATACCGGATAGTAAGTGGTCTTTGCTATATAGGCATCAGTAAGAATCTCAAGATGTGAACAACTGGAGTTACATCTGATGTCGATCATAGATGCATTGCTACACGAGAACAGTACGCGCTTCATATGTAACTGAACCAGCACACCCTTTCAACAAAACCCAAATACCACTTCATTGTAGAAATGTATTGAACAATATTTCTTTATAACTTGTTTATTTTTTATGTGAGAAGCGTAGCAAACGAGCATGCAAACCACCTGATGTTAAATAGTCGCAGCCCATAGACGAGCTCGAACGTAGCTACGTTGCTACTCCTGAGGACTAAGATAGTGTATATAGCGAGTATATCTACACTATATATAGTATAGATAGATATACTCGCCTCGCTTCAAAGTGTAGCCGGCAACCGCACCTCTCCAACCGAAACATAAGTTATGCTTTACGGCGGATTATGAGGACGGCGCTGCTACCTCACCGGTCGAACTATAGTTGTTCCAACTTAGAATTTTTTGAAATTTCAACTATTTTTATGAATGGACAGAATAGATTTTTGTGAATAAATCCACATTTGTATTTAACGTAGGTACTTATCAAATTTTGTATTTCTGATGAAACGAATGTAAGAATGAAAATATATCTTTATGTACATGAAAATATTGTTCAAGGTAAAAATAGTCACAAACTTGACAATGTTATTAATAAGTATTGTTTGTAAGTACGTTAATATTGTATGTACTTTGTTGAAACTACTTTAGAATAAACTTCAAATACCTACATACTTGTATATATGTATAATGAATTTATAAAGAATTGTGATAATATTAATAAATCATTTGTGTTATGGAAACAATATTATTTCATTTACAAAACCCTGTTTCCTTATGGTAACAAAGTTAAGCAAAGACACGTAAATAGCAAACAAATGTAGCAAAAGACACGTAAAGTAGATTGCTTATACAATTTTATATGACAATCGTAGTTGTTTATCTAATAACAGTATTGACAACAAAGAGAAAACTATGGAAAATCAATGAAATATTCAAATAAAACATACAATGAAAATTTGAGGAAAACGAGTAGAAAGTAATTAAGAGAATTTTTCGGAGTATTTTATTCTAGTTCAGTTAAAATGGTTTCATGAGACTAAAATTGCGTTGTAATACAAATTAATTATTTATACTTTCTTAAAACTACAATTTAAATTTATTAAGGTATACATAGGTATGTACGTATATATATTATTTAATCATACACCATCAAGTAGTGGCAGCTTAGTGCTAAGATACTGGCCACTAACGGTTAGTCCGGGGTTCGAAACCCTGGCAACCAATTCGTTTTGAAGTTATGCTGGTACAACAAAACTCGCCTGTCTGTCCATTATAAATTAGACTTCACTTGTATAAATGGTAAAGGAAAGTATCTTGAAATTCCTGCATGCCTGAGTTACCAACAGCACATGAACTTTTCCATTCCAATAAGCCAGTATGCTTTACTATCTCTGAATATTAATTTTTATTGAAAATCAAAATCAAAATACCCCATTTAATATTACCCAACACATGTTCACACATATATCGAAAATATAGCTGCTAGAAACATATATTAAACACGGCGGTAGTGCCGTCATAGATCTATAGAATACCTACTCACTAACTGTCAAAAAAGATAACATCTTTATTACTCAAAGCTAAAACAGGCCTTAGAAATTATTGCCATAGAAATAGCTAAAGCAAGATTAAAATAGCTTGATGATGTTGTTATTACGTGAGCATACATGTGACATGCCACTGAAATAAATATGCAATTACCTTCAATGCACTGGCGGGAAACAAGCCAACAGCAGACTGCGCGGGCGAGATCAACACTGGAACGCCTGTGCGCCATAGATCCAAATAATGTGGTGAATAGAAGCGGCAAAAACGTTATTTTCACCTCATTTTAGTCCTACAGGACAAAAATGTAGGTACATATTGACTTTATAACCGTGACACTAGTTTTAAAACTAAGACCCGCCCGGCTTTGCAGGGGAGCAATTTATTTATTAATAAAATACACTAATCAAACCAATAATTACAAAATAAATGTATTGTGATGAAAATAAATGATAGCAGAGGTGCCAAACTGGTTTTGACTGAGATTTTTGTACAAAAAAGTTTTTTCCACATTCAGAGGAGATTTTCAATATTTTCCCTTTCTTTTATTATAAATCGTTCCTTGATAATAAATAAAGAATGCAACAGAGAAAGTTCTGAAGGGATAATCTTTAGTACGTATAAAAATTTACTTGTAATATACGACAATTTACTTACGTACGCAAATTACAAATACATAAAAAAGTATTTTAAGGTATCTACGTAATACATAAGCACATAAATTTAAAGATCTTAAAGATATTATGTGCAAGTAACCGAGTGTTTATTTTTCGTTATTGGTAATTGGAAGATTCATACACGCACTATTGATAAAATGCAGTATAATCCTTCTATTCCTTATGATTCCGACTTTCGTGGTGTGCGCTTTTCGTGTGCCATATAAAGGTCAACTCGCATTCTGGAGAGGAGTTTTATCGTCATATAGTACGAGATATGTTAGATTGTATTTAACATTATTCTCTAAGAGTAAAAAATATACTTTTGGAAAATGAATTATTTACTTTTAATTATACTAATAACGTATTATTTATACATAAAATCTGAGTTACTCAATTGACTTGAACTGAAGAAAATTAGAACGACTCATTTTTACAGTATCTGACTTAAACACTCTTCAGATCAGAACTCGGGAGAACTATACCACTTTTTGATCATATATTATTAAATCACGCATCGACTTTATTGGCCTGTCACTTTTAATAGGACATAATAATCTAGTGGCGATATTTATAATATGCATATTCTTACGATATTAGTTATGTTATTATTATAATTATGTAACAATAACAATACAGTATTCAAAAATGAAAGTATCCAAGAATATGAAAAAAATAACAAGTAACAAATATGCTATTAGTCTCACGTCAAATAGGCTAGGTGTCGACTTAACATTTTAACTGCGGCGCCCCTATATATTATGAGTCAGGAATGCGGGAAGCGGCACTAAACTGCAGGCCTCTTCTCTAGACTGGAGATGCGCCGACAATTCACACAAATATTGTATTTTTTAGCATCAGTGTAACATGGATACGCAGACGTAATATCCGTCTTTAGTCTTTTAGCGCCGCCGTAAACACAACACTTGTGTTCGCCCGTAATCCATACACATTTTTACGTAAGACACAGGGGTGTACAAGTCGCAGGGAAATTGTTAAGTTGACCGAGTTGTATTTGTTACTATGAAACGTATCTCGCATTAAACCTTCTTACATCACTTCACAATAACAATTCAAGGTACTCCTATAACGTGACAATTTCCATTTCCGTTTCCTAGAACAAACCTATTATAACGTAATATTTTTAATGGAGTTACGAGTCACAGGATTATGTTCATCCATAGCTATGATGAAGTAATATGGCTGCAAGTAAACTCAGACGTTTCTTGAACTATTGTTAATCATCGTAATGACTACATACGTATGAATTCATATAGCTACACATTAATATAATGTATGTAGCGTGCTGGCGTGTCTCAGATGCAATTATTGCCTACATTCTATATACATAAGGAGTTAAGTCTGAGAATAATATTCAAGAAGCATTTTTTTTGCTACGAGTTTACTTATATTTGTTAGTGCAAGGTAATGTAATGGTCACCTGTTCACCATATATTACATCTGATCAGCATAGCATTGCGGGAGGCACTAAACTGGAGCATATTTGTGTAGACTGAAGATGCGCCGACAATTCAACGTTAAATTGTATTTTCAGCCTATGTATCATCTACAAATACACAGACGTAATTCCCGCCCCCAGTCTTGTAACGTCGACGTAAACAAAACTTATGTTCGCCCGTAATCCATGCAGATTTGTACGTACAACACAGGTGTGTTCAAGCCACAAGCGCGTTGTGCCGCACAATACACAGCAGTCTTGCACTCCGCAGGGAAAGTGTTAAGGGGTCACCGTTATCCGTGGACATCCACATTTAGCGTCAAACAGATAAAACAGAAACACAAAATTATTATTAAAATGTTTTATTCTTTTCTACACATAAATTACAAGTTTACAGAATGATGTCCCATTTTGTTTAAATTACATACTGTACAGATGTTATTAACTAAAAATGCGTCCTTAAATATAAAAAATAACTGATTATAACATACCTATATTAACATACCGAACACATACAGACAAGTGCTTACAGAAAACGTTTACAAGCTCTCAGATTTGGCGTTTTTGGATAATCTTCACGTATGCAAAGTTGAGCTAAATTATAAACATATATTATAAAATCATTGTGTAATATATTCAATGTTAATTATTTCACTGAAATAAAACCATTGGAACTGAAGATATTTTGCTTGAATTCGTTGATGCATGAGTACTTCATTAAATAAAATTTTAATTAATCTACTGTATTATGTAACAAGGTATTGATAATATACATTTTCATCGCAGAGATGACCGTTGCAGGAAGACACAATAGCAACACAGACGACTTTTACTCCGAAATTATTAAGGATCCATTTACATCGTATAAAAAGCGTATTATAAAATCAACGATTACATAAATGATACAATTTTCATACATAAGTTCTGCCACAATAGTGCTTGTCTCATTAATAAAAGTTATTATTTGTTAATGTCATTTGTTAAAAAAAATTATGGTTTGGAGTTTATATTGCCGCCCCTTCAAAACGAAATGGTTGTAGTTTATTAACGTTCAAAAATAATTCTGTAAAGAATGTAATTTGAATAAAGTTATTTTGATTTCGTATGTAGGGTTGACTTTGATTTACCACAAGAATCTTTCAAATGTGGCCGGTAGTACTAGGGATCAGTTCATATATAAACAAATACAAGACATTTCAAACACGATCTAAAATCCTGGCGATCTGCTTGTTTGTATCTAAGTTCTTAAGAGTAATTTCTAGTGAAAAAACATCGCGTTTAGAGTATTTAAGAGATTCTTAGTATCAAGGTATACAATGTGTTATGTAGATTTAAATGCCTACAGAACGTACACAGGAACAGAGCAGGAACGGAATCAATGAGGAATTTCCTTTGCCACTGCACTGACGGCCGAGAGAATGAATCTATTTGGTAACCTACCACTACCGGTTAATTGCATTCAGTTCCTGAGTTACGACGGATTAAGTCAGTACTATTTTAAGAAATTAAATAGTTTTTTTATGATATGAAATGTAAGTAACAAACGAGCATGCAGTCTACCTGATGGCAAATTTAACCTAACCTAACGGTTAATTTAATTCAGTTGCTGAAGTATAAGTATGACGGATCAAATTAGTACTATCTTAAGATTAAATACGTTTTAATGAGCATGCAGTTTACCTGAGGGTAAATTATTAGTCACTAATCATTAGTGCCCGTAAATTGCACTCAGTTCCTGAACCTAGGAACGACGGATTAAGTTAATAATTCACAAGTATTTTAAAAAAGATTTTATGAAATGAAATATAAACATCACACAGTCAGCCTGATAGTAAATTGCGACTACCGGTTAAGTGCATTCAATTTCTGACGTACGGGTACGGAATATGTCACTACTGCTTAGGAATAAATAGGTATTTGTTACGAAATGTATATAGCCACCTGGTATTAAATCATCACGAACGCCTGGAACATCTGTAACACACTGCTTATGTAAAGGTGGCAGAACTATAGTTCGACCTGGGAGGTAACACCACCGCCCTCATAATCCGCCGTAAAACATTACTAGTGTTTCGGTTGCAAAGGTTGTTGGCTACACTTTCTAAGGGAGACGACTTTAGTTTTCAGGAGCAGCAATGTATTTACGTTTCTCAGATAGGATTTCCGTTGTACGAGGGTGCGTTTTTAAGTCCGCGGAATGGCGGGGTTGGAGGGGGGATAGCGGGCTCATTAAGGGCTGTAC
>DWON01004162.1:0-16708 GCA_018251015.1 Phocides pigmalion okeechobee | reverse complement strand
GTCATTTCGGAGTTTTGTATATATGCCAGGTATTTAGAAAACTTCGATAGCGTGATTCAGGAACGCGTTGCGCCATCTATTGTCGCGTAGCGGAAAGTCGCCACAATATGCACGGTACTTCTAAAATAAGAGGTACCAAGGAATTGAACCCTGGATCCCTGTAAGAGAGTCAGAACCTAATCCGCTAGGTTTATTATAGTATAGCAAAAATCGGCGTTTCAAGACTGCGGGCAGACACAACGGCTGTGTAATCGTCTATACACTGATGCTAAAAATACAATGCTTGTGTGAATTGTCGGCGCATCTTCAGCCTAGAGAATTAAGCTCCAGCTTAGTGCGTCCCGCAGTCCACAATGCTTGTGTGAATTGTCGGCGCATCGCCGGTCTAGAGAAATAAGCTTCAATTTAGTGCCGCCTCGCGCAATCCTGGTCCGATGTAACATGTAACTGATTATTGACTCACCTGATGGACTATTCCGGACCCCGGCGGCACTATCAACATATTGTCAAAAGCTTGGGCACCCCACTGGAAATAATTAAAAATTAAATTATTTATTTACCTGATTCATGAACTTAGATGTAAGAATAATAGTTTTAAAAAGTATAAATAAGATAAAAATGTATTGTAAAAACGCGTGGGGTTCAAAAGCTGATCAAAATGTATTCTATTTCCTCCACTTTGTTAGTTACCTTATTCAACAAAATAAATGAATATGAACACGCATGGTATCAATAGATCACTGGAAAGTACCCCGCACTTTTTTTACATCGCATTTTTTTTAATTTATACTTTTTAGTTGGATTTTTTTATAAAAGCGTGTTTTTTAGTTTTTTTTTTTAACTATTTTTTGTTCATATTATTACATTGTCATCCGCCCTTGATACGTGTGCAAAGTTTCAAATTAATCAGACATTTCAAAGTCGGTCAAAATACATACATACTTACATACATACATACATACATACATACATACACACATACAACCGAAGCTAATAAAATCGTGTAACAAGACCTTAAAACAAATGATATTATAATAAAAGCTTAACGTAACCAATCTACAGACAGACAGGCTCAAACGTGGTAATATATATATTTTTTTAATGTGAAAGAGTAAGAAACAGGCATGCAGGGTACCTGATATAAATGGTCACTGCAGCCTATGGACAACCACGTCCAATCTCAAATGGAACGGAAGTTCTATTTAAGGATGGACGCGGATGCGTTCCTACTCTTGAGGACTAAGAGGGTCGCCTCCAATAATATGTATCCGGCAACCACACCTCCCCAACCGAAACACAATACATGAAGCACATGTTGCTTTACGGCGGGTGATGAGGGTGGCAGTGGTACCGCCCCGGGCGAGCTCTAATGGCTCTACCACCTTTCGATACAACATGCAGTTGATACAATTTCTACAAACAATATTATTAACATGGCTATTTTTGGACGGTATTAGAAAAAATCGCATTGAATGACATTTTAAATAACTATTTTACCTACCTACCTTACAACATAGTTTAGAAATCTGTTTAGCAACAGTGAAAAGGTAACGAATTTGATGCGGAGGTCGAGTTATTCAAACGCGACATTTCACACAAAATCATTTATAATGATGTATAATATAATCAAATATACAGCTGAGTACCTTCTACATTTTTTCAATAATCTGAAGTTCCTTGCACCCTCATAAAGCTGATTGTTGTCGTGTTCTCTATATATGTATATAACAGAGGGAGATGACTGACAGACCCTTAGATTAACGCACAGCCGAAACAGCTGAACATAGAGTCGTGAATTTATGCATATAGATTCTTTATATAGCCTAAGCGATCATTATGAAAATTAATTTGGAAATTCCACATTCAAGGGGGTAAAATTGGATTTGAAGATTTGCATGAAAAATATGTCTTTTAATTTTTTAAAGTAGTAAAGTATATTCAAGATAAAAAAAATTGACCAAAAAAGTCCACTTTTAATGGAGTAAAATGTAAGATGATTTCTTTATGATTTTTGGTTCATTCCTAAATTTACTACAAGTGTACAGAAAGGAAGAGAATAGAGATGTATGATTTATTACAATTGCGCGAGCAGAGACGTAGATAAAAACTAGTGCTTACTAAAGATCCTTTGCTACCTTCAGAGTTGAATACAAAAGCCATTCTTTTTAAACAACAGAAACTATCCTATAAATCCTTATGTACTAGGATAGCATTTCGTAACAGTAATGCCCTTTAAAACGTTATCAAGGGCCGCATCGAGGAAAATAGTTCGTATTGGTGCTCTGCGATCGAGTGTAGCATACTAACGCCGTCCTACAGTGTCGCCTGAGGCAACGCTTGGCACTGGCCGAGTCTGGCTAACCTCCGTCACGACAAGCTGTCAGTTAAAAACTAGTACAATGCATCTTGAAAAGAGATCTTCTAAGCCTTGGCGACTCCTTGTTTTTGAATGTGAAAATCATCAAATGATTCCTTCTACTCAGGGCCCTGACGAAAGGGCATGTCAGACTTTTACTTACTAAAACCACACACTGTTCCTGCTCAGCCCTTAAAGTTCCGGGAGGCCACGTCATCCCAATTGGACAACAACCGCCTTGGCGACTCTGGTGTTGCAAGGTAACTGGTTTCCGAGGTAGCCCGTCTTCTTATGATAATTAAAAAAAATCTTTAGGGTTTCTTTCATGTTGAAGTGGTTAGAGTGCCGCCTGTTAGTGATAACAGCGAACAGATATCTACGTCACCCAAAACTCCTAACTTAGATCATACCGTCCTAGGCATAATAAAGACCTAACCAAGATATTCATTATTTCGAGAAATGAGAAATAAGATGCGCATGTAAAAAACTAAAATAAAAAAATGACAAATTTTCGGCTGCATTTTTGACAATATAATTTCATTTCATTTATTTTGGAAAAATATACCTATATCGCTATTTCAAAACAAAAGGGCCACGCGAATAGACCTCATTTTACAAAATAGACATTTAAAGTTTTCAAAATCAGTTCTTGTATAATTGCTCTGTAATTTTAAAACTGATAAATAGTTGTTATACACTGTTAGAAAGATATTTTTATTCTGCTTTTAATGGTTGATTCGGATATGTGACCTACATAATTTGAATTTTTACAATAAAAAGGATTTTGAATATTTTTGATTTTAGGCCCTTTTGTTTTAAAGTAGCGATATTGGATCGGGTCAGCTTTGTGGGAAACGGCACTAAACTGGAGCTTATTTCTCTAGACTGAAGATGTGACGACAATTCATTGAAATATTGTATTTTTTAGTATCCGTATAGCATCTACGAATACACAGACGTAATGTCCGCCCCCAGTCTTGTACCGCTGACGTAAACACAGCACTTTTGTTTGCCCATAATCCATACAAATCGTACGTACAACACAGGCGTGTACAAAACGCAAGCTTATATAAACTCAGTTCCGTGTAATCAAAAGCGACCTTGAGGACCGGTCTCCTAATCTATAATTTAGCTTACCTCAGAAATTTTGGGTGTAGCGTAAAATGCGTCATAATATTACAAAAGTGCATTTTATTTTCTTGTATCTTTGAAGAACAATATATGTGGTGGAAGATAATCGCTAATTACTTCCTACTTAATTATGCACAACAGAATTATCTCTCAACACTTACGATAAAAATATGTTGTAAGACAAAAATAAGCGTAGCAGAAGGAAAAATACAGAAAATATTAAAAATGAATATATTTAAGACCTAATCGCGTTTCTAAATTGAATGTTATGAAATATTTTTCAATAAACACATAATACCCATTTTTTAAGTATATCCTCTATAATTACATCAATTTTAATAGAATATAAGGATATTGTTACAACCGAAAAAACATTATTTATATTCTGACAATAACTAATATTCCGTTCTGACAGTTACCACCACCACCACCAACAACAACCTCCGTAATACATATATATGTATCCGTAATATATATGTGCATTATGTAGCTCTGAATGTATTCTGCTACTTCCATTACCATATATATTGCAAAAGCAAAACCTTTGTATCCAAAATTTTACAGGTACTTTCATAACGTGAGCTAAACTGATTCTATTTTGTTAGTGACTCTGAAATATGTGTTAGTCGCGGGAAAATTTTCATATGTACACGTGACTAAAATAGGCAGGATGTTTTACAGAGCATCAATATGGGAAAAGGAGTGTACCTACAAGTGAGACGTAATAATTTTGTCGGATAACATTTTGAAAATAATTGTATATGGGAATAGATCACAAATCAAAATTGAAAGTGAACATATTTGGATCATAAAATATGTATGCTCATTCACGTACCAACACTGCGATTTCATTGGACAGCCGGTACGCAATTGCACGCAATTTGTAGCGTAGTTTCAAGCCACTTTGCGTTTTCTTGCGCAAAGTTTGCAGTATCGTGTACATATTGCAGCAGTGCAACGTTAGGAACAAAGCCGCCAGGTAAGGAACCTGTCAATATTCGCAAATAAAAAACAAAAAAAAATAAACAGAAAAGCACGCAAATTAAAATAAAAGGAAAACAAAAACCTGTAGAAATGCTATTTAATATATTTTGTGGCTAAATTGTAAATTAAAACACAGAATAATTAGAATTAAATAAATAACGTGAAAAATATGAACACTGTAACACAAAATGCGAATCATTCAACTGTATTGCATTTTGAATTAAAGTATTAATTTAGACATTTTTTTTATTTTAGAAAGGATATTGGATCTCTTTAATAATTTGCATTTTTTTGGTTACATTGTTTATGCTTTTTCACGTGAACATAAATTTTAAATTGTCCATTTACTTGTTTCAGAAAGTATTTTATAACCCCTTTCCTTCATCCACATATGCTTTATTGGTTGATATTTAAATATTATAATTCCATATATCAATCCAACAAAACTAATCCAACGATACCCCATATATTACAATCCACCAATTCCTTTAGGTTTCAGAACGTGTCAAAGAAACATACATACGGTTGAAAATTAAAAACTTGCTTCGAAAGCAATTGGATAAAAACAACAAAAATATTAAATCGCAACTGAAAAACATTTATTAATTCACCGTTACATATAAAATAAATAATAACAATATGATCCATTACAAAGGCGTTACACAAAAATGTAAACTGAATAATACAAAGCAAAACGTGTAAGTACCACATCAATTTCTAAAAAATTACATCCATTTAAAAATACATTTTGAAAAATCAGATCTACATTTTTTTATTAATACAACTGGCCAATATGTATTTCCCAAGTTTATTGTCGCATTAAAAATAGTATTATCTATTACTCATAAGTTTCATTTAAGAAAGAAAAACTAATTACATGTTCTATAAGCTTGCATAAAATATTTGAACCCGTCTAATACATACTGGAACTTAAGTAAGCGATATAAGAATGTTTCAGCACTTGGCGTCTACTTACATGCAAATACAACCTTTTTCTACTAAAATAAGCATGATTTTTATAAGAAATGCGAACGATCCATTAAACTATGACTAGTGAGTGAAACTGAACTACTCTAAAATTATGACAGTCGGACGGTACGTAGTATGTATAACCTACGACGGTTTAGGCACATAATGTCTTATCCGCAAATTGTCCAATGGCCTAATTTTCAGAAAGTCGAATTCATCAAGTCACCCATAATAAATTTAACATTCTGAAAATTTGACGTTTTAACTTTCTGTCAATTGAATATACTGCGATTTGGACTATTTGTGACCGCTGGACATTTTGCAAATGAGATATTAGGCGCTACGACTTATCTATAATGTATCTATCTACTACTAAAACTATTATTGAACTAAACGTTAATGTATCCCAGAAAGATAAAACTAAAATAATCTGGTACCCCAATATATGAATAAAAATGCAATACTTTGTTATTTTTTTGGTTATACTTTACGTAAAAATCTTAGTTTTTCCTATTTTAGCAGAACATGGTAAATGATGAGTTTAATCACATATTAATTTAATCAAAAAAGAAACTGTGAATCTAAAACTATTATCAAAATGTCACCTTCAAAAGTTTCGCTATGTGACATTATTTAAAATAAAATGTAATCAATTATATACATTCAGGTTTGTGCGCTTTATTACAATATAAACAGTTTATATTTTAAAAAATACGAATTATATGAAACCCATATTGGTAAAATAAGCAATACAATACAATTTAAAAAAAGAAAACACTAAAAGATACTTGAACATTTTTTCTTAAATACACAAAAATAAATTTGGTTTAAACACGCTGATATGAAAACCATTTTATGATGTTAATTTTAGTGTTATTTTATCTATATCTTACCCACCAACCAAAAACATATTCGAATGAATTTTAACTATTCTTATACAGTACATTTTTCAATAGCTTTGATAAAACTATCGCCTCTTAAATAATATAGACTAGGAAGAACAGCGAGAATCGCATATTCGATATAGAATTTCGACCATGTGCAAATAAAAATAGTACAGAAATGTAGCCACAGAGATTTCAAGACCATAAAATGACAAACATAAAAGTATGGAACAATCTCAAAATCATCACTAAGCCGAATAATACATTTTAAAACATCCATAACATAACACTCTCAATTAATTGATAGTATTGTGTTATGTTTGATGTCAATTGACAATGTTTTGACGTGACTATAAATGTCACTGAACTGACTTCCTGTCAAGTCATGACATGAATTGGTTATTCAATTCATTGAATTTTCCTAAAAGAAAGCGTAACAAAGCATCACAACTTTTAATGAGAAACAATTACTAGTTTATCGATATTCATCTCAATTGTTTTAAGAAACGGTAAGTACCTTTTTAAATAATTATATACAATACTATGGTGAAGAATATAAAATGCACATATTTTGTAAGAATTGTTTGCACTGTTAAATATATGTAGATACATTAGAACAGACTACAAATACTGTGTTTCGTACTCATTGTTTGTGTCTATATAAATAATTATAAAATTTTAGATGTAATTCTGACAAAATAGATATTGTACAATCAATTCCAAGATAAAATGTTATAATTTTATATCAATAAGAAAAATGCATTTAAAAAAATAAAAAACGTATGTGCAAAAATATCATTCCCATGAATTTTTAACTAATAAAATAAAACAGCATAGAAAGCTTAAACACAATATTTTGAATTACTTGTTTACAAAGCATTGAACATACACTAGATACGCTACAGTTTGTAATTGTTGAAAAAATAGTGACTGTCAATGTATAGAAATAGACAATAATTAATCTAAGATCACGCAACATTGATCGTTCTTGTAAAAAATTGTTTCTTATCAAAAGCAGACGATTTTCCAATAATCACAAAACCTAAATATCAATATAAATGACTTTAAACCACAATATTTATTGACATTACTTCATAAAACGCTGATTTAAAATTAAATACAAATTTTTAACAATGAGATAAATATTGTTTTGAAGTTAAAGATAGGTCCAAAGGAAATAAATAAGACTATGTGTATAAAGACAATTGTATGACCTCTGTTCAATGTGATGACTTTCACTATTTTCTAACTACATACTGTAACTTGAATCTACATCAAATAACGTTGGTCCACGATAAAATTTTGAAAGCATTAAATGCATTCCATTTCTAATTTCATTTACGCCACTTTAATAAGATTATTTCAATAACATCTCAAAGGCAAATGTGAAGTGAATTACGTAGAGGACATTACTCCTTAGAAAATATTGAGCAACAATTCGGTTATACATAGACTAATTAACAGATAAAATAATCTTTAAACAGATTTGATAATGCTATTTCGACATCTTATTACAGTGGGGATACGATACTACATAATTAAAGTGATCGAGATGAACTATTACCAGATTATAAAACATTTGAATAATATACTTTTTAAAAATGAGATTTTAATATGAGATTCCTAATTATTAATACAATTTATTGTACATATACATTAGAAATATGTATAAAATCAACAAACAATGTCACACACAGCTTTCGTTTCGTGTCCTCTCTACATACAGTTATTATAGTACACGACAAAGTATAATTCGCGCCAAATTTTACTGTGCTCGTGTAATTTGTATCAATATGTAATTCATAAATGGCGGCTATCGTCGCTTACGCATTATACAGAAAGAGCGAAAGTGAACAAAGATGCCGCTGCCGCTATCTTACAGTACAATATTATAAATAGAAGTTGAAGTTATACACGATATACATATATGCCGTTGAGCATACGATTAAACCCACCACCACTTACTATGTGACCAAAATAAGAATCCTTTTCTAATGTGAATGACCTCGATCTGTCAAAATACATACCTATTTTTTTGGCTAAATAAGATAACTATTTTTAATACTACAAATCTATTTAAGTTTTAAAATTCCGACATTAGAGATAATTGTTAGGAGAGATAAACAACGAAAACAGATAAGCATTGACAAAGGAAGATTTATTGACTATTACGAACATATTTTTTTTGAAAAAACGAGCATATTTCAGATAACTACATCTGAATCTTTTTTCATAAAGGTATTCCCTTTAGCACAAAGATGATAAGATAATAGTGCAAAAATAATCGAAATTGAAGACCGAGATTCAGAATAGCATTCATTCGTTCAATATATTATATATATTATTAATCTATTTCCTTCAATATACCTGACAGGTACATATATTTCTGACATCACAAGATTGCGGAAAATCATTTCTTATTCTGACGGCATTCTATGCGTGAGGCACAACCAAACATGTTAATATACAGTTATTAATTTTGGTGACAAAATTTGACGTAGATTCAACACAATTTGTTTAATTGTAAAATGAAACAGTATATTCAGGTAATAGCTTGTCCCGATATCAACTACTTGTGTTTTCGTGCAGTCGCAGCCCTCAGTCGCACGGTACCTGCTCGTTCAGTTTCTGCGGTATCACGATGAGAGTGGTCACCGTATTCCCGATGCCGAGGAGGAGGAACGACATGCTTAGTGCTGCCACCTGTTCCCCATAGCGTCGAACACAAATTTTATAATTTGGACAGCATAATTAACGTTTATTTACTGTCCATCACACGGTTTTGTTACATGGTAACACTGATGGTATGAATTAGACTCTTGGCGTTTTATAAACTGTTTGCTGTTAATCATTTTTACTTAACCCTTAATTTGACAATTAATATTAGTAAAAAATAAAACTTAATTTTTAAAGTATCCATAAGACAGTTAAATGTACAATAGACTTCACATTATAAGACCTTAACATTGTAAAATTAAGAGTTAATAAATTTAATTCCCAGTTACGTAAGGAGATTTATAAACAAGAGTCTAGCAACATTATACTCAATTGCTTCTAATTTAAAAAGTAACATAATCTATCGTATTTAAGTAATACTAATAAATTGGACAACTGTACACCAATATTAATGTCGTTTGGATAAATTCGCTTTACCTACTTATTTGTGATGTTACTTGCTAATCTTATATACGTATTTGGGTTATAAACCATCTTGTAGAATGTAATGTATGTGTCTCGTTTTAAGTCTAAAACTACTTCATACTTAGCAAAGTGATTTAGTGTATTTACAATGTACAATTTCAATTAAATTATATAATGCAGATATATTAAAATCACCTATGATAAAAAATCAACACAGACTAGGAAATAATCTTAAATCCTTGAGAAAACAGTTTTTACAAATATCTAAGATTTTTCACCCCCACTCAGAAAGCAGGGGCATTGGATTTAATAAATGTAATGTTGCAAATAATTTGGACTTAGAAACAATTCTTCATCAAAAATCAAAAAATATTGTCTCGTACTGCAATATATGCATATTGAATTGATATCCACTACAAAGCTTTCTACTTGTTTCAAAAATCAGAATCTAATACGCATTTGTGAGACTTCAAACATAACTACTAACTATTTAGATATTTTATATTACTAATTCTTAAAATAGCTGTTTGTGACTTCATAACTTCACACCCAGACCCAGAAAAAATAAAAAATATTTATTAATTTTTGGCTGGTCGGGATGGAACCCGGATCCCGTGGTATGTCCCACTAGTATCACAGACATTTACAGTGACTACTGAACAATGCAACTAATTCTATTCAGCAAATATCAATTAAACTTGCAAATAGCAAGATAAAGGTTGCATCTAAGAAACATACCTGCCACGTAGCCTCAGGGTGATAGCTAATATGGTAGAGAGTATACGCGATGTACAGCTGGAACATGTATCCGCCGAAAAGGAACGGCAGCAGATAGGACAAGCCGCGCCACATCCAGGAGTGGAAGCCCTCGATCGTGATGTCCATGTTGTGTCGCGCGCCCAGCGCCTTCAGCCGGTACAGCACGCCGCTCTGGTATCTGAATTGCATGTACTGGACCACGCCTGGAAGGATAAAGATGAACTGAACTTGTCTTAATAATAAATAATAAGTCATTTGCTCTTCAAAACGATTTTGTAATTTGATCAATTTATTTTAAGCCGCCATGTATATGACATACATATATGCAATTAAAGATTTAAAAAGAACGTTAATCGTGAGTACCCGTTATATTACATAATGTATGGATTCTGCGATAATAACAATTTAAAATCATTAATATATATATGTAATATAATATATGTTAATATCGTTAATATAGTATATAATTATTTTGTGCGTGTGTATGTGACTGAACTCCTTCTCAACGGCTGGACCGATTTTAATTAAATTCTTTGTTTGTCTTCAGGTGGATCCACGAAGGGTTTAGATTCTCAATTGGACCCAATAGATGACACTGACCATGATGACTGACAAATGATGACACTGTCGAATGCAAAGATGTTATTTCTGACTTGGATCCAGTAGAACCTGGGATACTTTCTGCAAAAAATGACTTAGTTTTTTTTGTCATAGCGATACAACGTCCGGTGAGCCCACTAGTATAATATGTAAACAACATGTAAGTAGCATGTCATTTCCAAATAGAAAAAATTAACGAAAAAGACTTTAAAATGTTGAAGGCCAAATGGTCAAGTCTCTCACGCGAGAATCCGTGATTAGAGTGTTTGGCATACACTTTTGATTTTTCGATGTTATGTTCAAAATTTATATTTTTTTGTATTACGGTGAAGGAAAATATAGTGAGAATACTTGAGAATTCTCCACTAACTTATCAAAGGTTATCACTGTTTTGGGCTATGGCCTATGTTTTCAAACTGTGGAGACCCATGTCTTGCAGTGGGACTGTGAAGAGTTGATGATAACAGATATCTTGGCGGCAATAACCATTTATCATCAGGTGAACGGCATGATCATTTACTACCATTATACTATAAAAATATGTGATGACTGACTTCAGTGAAGGCACCTGTCTTATTCAGCGTCGATAACAAATATCTACGGGCGTCAGTGACTTCAGATGGGATGCGTAGTCAGATGACGCGTTCAGATTACACCTTGGTCGGTAACAAGTTTTAAAGGTGGTAGAACCGTTAGAGCTCGCCCGGGGCGGTATTTATTGATGTGAAAAAACAATAGTAAGTAAATTTATCTATTTTCCAATTACCTAACAGTTTATGAGTATCTATTTTAACACTTTCCCTGCGGCTACAACATTGCTGTTATGGACGCGGCGTGCTTGTGGCTCCTCCACAACTGTGTTGTAGCGAAAAATTTGTATGGATTACGGGCGAACAAATGTGCTGTTTTTAAGTCGGCGCTACAAGACTGAGGGCGCACATTACGTCTGTGAATTCGTAGATGATACATAGGTGCTAAAGAATTTAACTGCTAAAAAATCAATATTTCAGTATTTTGTCCGCGTATCTTCAATATAATCAAATAACCTCCAGCCTAGGGTCGCCTCCCGCAACACTGACCCGATCATATAAATCCGCGCCGCAGGGAAAGTGTTAATCGATCTGTCTATTACCTAACAATTCTAAATGATTACATTCGCTTAGGAAGTCGTAAATATGGCGTGCGCATCATTTTAAAAATCTCATTGTGTGAAACAGGGTTTCAAGGAATTATTCTCACCATGAAGAATGTCATTTACGCAGATCACAATTTTAAAATAATATGCCGGTAAAATAAATTGAATGATAAAAGATTACATGTCATTAATAAATTACCATAATATGACAATATAATGCCGTCACCATCATCATTTATGCAGTCATGAGATTTTAGACTATTGAAGAGTTTAAATAACATTAAGGAAAAAAATGAAGAAAATGTGTCTTTTAGTCAACATAATTATAGTTTTTCAGAAGCACGCTAAAGGTACATTTTTAGTACATAATATAACTATATATTATCAAGCAATGATAGATTAATCGTAAATTTCTTAACATTGCGATCGGGGATTCCAATCCCTGACAGGCATCTCGATTTTCGAAACTGTGTATGTGGGATAAATATCGTGAGAAACCTTACAATTCTCCATAAACTTTTCAAGTGTGTAAAGTGTACCAATACGTAGTTGACCTGTTCGGTGAACTGCAACTTAATCCTCCTCGTTCTTGGAGGACACTTGTGCGGCGGGACAGAAATGTATTTATCGAGATAGTTGTATTAAGTATTAAGACCTTTTTTATGGGAGAAGAGTAGCAAACGAGCATGCAAATCACCTGACATTAAGTAGTCGCAGCCCATAGACATCCATGCACAACCACAAACACGACCGAAATCCTATCTGAGCTCGAACGTAGATACGTTGCTACTCCCGAGGACTAAAATAGTCGCCTCGCTTCAAAGTGTAGCCACCGCTCCTCTTCAACCGAAACACAAGTAATACTTTACGGCGGATTATGAGGGCGGCGGTGGTACCTCCTCGGTCGATCTATAGTTCTCCCACCTTTAAACTTGATGGTGGTGTTATGACGTCTGAGTCGAGTTGGTAGATTATTACTTACTGATGTACGCTATAAACCACATGAAGGTATGCCTGAACTCGTCCCAAGGTTCGTTCTGCGGCCAGATGAGGAGGATGCCGGACACTACGGTGGAGATGAAGTGGTGCAGTCGCCACCAACCCTTGATCCGGGAGCCGTTCACCTTCAGGATGCTCTCGCGGATCGTCAGCGTGCAGTAATACCAGACCAGGAGGAATATCAGTATCAGCTGAAGAGGCCTAAAAACATTTTTATTTAGGTACGTACTAGAATTGCCAAGGAATACCTTTTTATTTAGAAAATCATTATGCTACAATAAATGTATTTCTCAAAAAAAAGTTCAGAAAATTTACAGATAAAATGGTACTTTTAAGGTCATTAAAAGTATATTAAATTTAAAATAACACAGTAAACAAAAAGTTTATGTGAAAAATTAGAGGCCCCCCAACACTTTTGAATATAAAATGATTTTATAGTTTTTGATAAAGACATACAACTTTGTGTAATTATAAATTTCCATAGAGCTCGTGCTAAGGTCAATTCCGTACAAAATATTTTTTTATTTGTACTAATATGATATGAAGATCACTACTATGTTTCCGCATATCAAGGACCGGTTGGGCGGCCAGCAAATTTAATCAAAAACATGTGTCAAAATCGTTAGAATTTGCAATTCTTAATAAAACTAATTAATTAATTTTCAAGTTTAATAGGCATGTTTCGTATATTTCAAAAAGGCAATTAGGAATTATTATGTTGCTTAAGTAGTTTCCGAGATTATCTTTGATATTATAAATAACTGTGCTCTTCATATAAAACAATCATCTTTTCAAAGGTCATGCACGAGGATATACGCGTGAATTACACGCGGAAGTATCAACTGCAAAGAGTTGTTAAATCTTTGCAAATATTGAATTTGCCGTACATCAACATTTTAAGGTAAAGAGTTACGAACATTTTTCTTTGTTGGCTGTCATGACGCCATCTTGGTTTTTATTAAGTCAATGGCGCGCAATTAAATGTCCATAATATGAATATAGAACAAATAAAAATGTTATAGAATATAGTAGTTTCACAACTATAATACTTATTTGTTTCTTTAAAATTGTTTAATATTCCTCCTTAAGTTACATAAAATAAAACTTAATAGGATGACGAATCAATAATATACCAAAATGTTCGTACCCCTTCGCAACATAAAACCTGTAAAGTTTCACTGAGGTATCTCCGTCACACCTACCAGAGTGTTTGCGTTGCCTTGAAATGGTGTAGTTGTCAGGTTATTTACATACGATCTGACTTTTGTTCTATAGGGAGTATAGTGTCCATTGACGACAGTGATCGCTTACAGTAAGGTAAACTGCATACTCAAATAATACATAAACTATATAAAAAAAACATTGTGCCAATATTAATATTGACAAAAATATATAAAAAGTATTTACGAAAATATTAGCAGATTATCTAGAAAAGAAGACCATCACGTATGAACATTTGTAACACCAGGTTAGCAGTCACGTGTCCTGTGTGGTTTGGTAAAAAATAGCCCTTTTTTGATATCCAAATATTTTCATCGGTTTTGATTAAACTTGTGATAAAATAAAAAGCAATTACCTGAAGTCAATATATAGGTTTGCAACGGCCAGGACAAAAGCTATTGCACTGAGGATCAATTTGAATTTCTCGTATTCATCCTTGTATTTGAACCTGAAATACAATTAATAAATTTAACACACGAGCTACAATTATACACATTCATTATTTATAAATTTTATTTTATTTACATGTTTAATCAAAGATATTACTATATTAAAATGAATTATAGTAAAAACCTAACTTACAGCTACAACGATCGCAATTTTTTGCTCAAGATACAAACCGACCCGCCTCTCACCAGCGGTGTTGATAAAAACATTGTTTGACAAAAAAATAGCATTCCGACCACTCGGACCAAAGGTTAATTAATAACATTCAATTACGTTCTTATACAAATTACGCGCATAAGGTCTATAACAACAAAGTGAATCATGATCATACAAAACAACCATAGGTCGACTTATATTGTTACATTTAATGCATGTATTAAAAAAATGTATTTTATAATACAATGCTTCTTTGCGCAATGTATAAATTAAAAGTAACGTATATAATTATTACAATATTATAATTCAAACACATTTCTAAATTCAAATCACCCCATCACAAACTGAAGTTTACTTTATCAAAGGTCCACAAAATCATATCTGCATTTAATATATTTAGTTATACAGTTATTTTAGGTTTAGAAAGTCTAATATTAGAATGTTAGGTATTTTTACAAGTACAAGTACAATGTTAATTATTATTACATTCGCCGAAATAAAAATGAAAATGCCTACGCAATATTAAAATAATCTCGATGTTTTATAGAATGACTATGTATTAATGTTACATGCATTACACATCGCAGATAACATATATTTAAATAATTCTAAGAAAATTTATATGCAGCTTCCTTTAGCCTGTTTCTACAAGCTGTTGCCTGCGTGTTGCATGTATTTAAAACTTACTTGTCATTTTTATTCAGAATGGAAACGTTGACATTGCCCAGTATTATTTTTAGATACAAGCTGTTTTGTTTTGGTAGAGTAGCCTCAATTTCGTGGAGCATCGCTTTCCTCTTCATAATCTCCTTCTCCAGGAAAGCCACATTTTCATTTTTCTTTGGATGTAACCTGCTAAAATATTTTCAGTTATTATTTCTTTTAATAGAGAATTTCACAAGTATGGACGTTTATTACATCTTGAGTATTATATAAAAGTGAAATTTTATGCCTTTGTTTATTTGTTTGTGTATCTCTAACGCGTACATTGCTGCTTTAATCTATCTCAAACTTTATACACGGAATACCGGAACATCTAGTCTCGTTATAGGATATGCACTATCACACTATATTAATTTTTAATATTTTGATTGCGGCGAAGCGATCGAGCGAAGATTGCGGGAGGTTAAATTGAAATATTGTTATTTTTTAGCATCAGTGTCGCATCCACGAATACACAGGCGTAATAGCTTCAGTCTTGTAGCGCCGACGTCAACACGGCACTTGTGCTCTCCCGTAATCCATACAGATTTGTATGTAGAACACAGGTACAGATACACAGCATGTTGTACGCTACAGGGAAAGTGTTAACAGAACGGGAATCAAAAACAATTTTATACTTTATATCAGACGTATAAGCTTATATCATACGGGCATATCGTTAATTGTTTCATATATAATGAAAAAAGTAAAGCAGCATGCAGACACTCTGAGGGTAATTACTATCGCTCATTGTCATTTGTAACTAACTCTATACAAAATATAATGTAACACACGTTTCTTACAATCCATAGTCAATATTTCGATAGATAATACCAAGACATTTTGTTATTGGGAAAACATTATTGCCTATGCGATGCGTCATTTCATGATTGCTTATCTATCTTAAGGTTACTATGACAGGCTATAATAAATATTATCGTAGGTAGGCATCTAATTGTTCTAATAACACACGCACAAAATTCGTGATCCGTAACGAAATTGTGAAACGAAACCTTCTCAGATTCCTTTGTCTATTTATTAAATTTAAATTTGAAAAATGACAATTGTATTACGATAATGCGTTGGACAAATGAAGTCCGTTTAAATTGAGTGGCTGATATTTTTTTTATATGAGAAGAGTAGCAAATGAGCATGCAAACCACAGGTACAGGTGGTAGAGCCGTTAGAGCTCGCCCGGGGCGGTACCACCGCCACCCTCATAAC